>JAXDDW010000271.1:0-224369 GCA_034670385.1 Hoplostethus mediterraneus | reverse complement strand
GACACGTCACAGTCACGGACACTTCACGTGGACACGTCATACCACACCAAACGCACGTGAAACACACGTCACTGAAACGCCCCCAGTGCCCCCCCCGTGACACTTCACAGGTCACGTGACACGTCACAGGTCACGTCACACATCAAACGTCACGTGACATACACACCCTCACGTGACATACACACCCTCACGTGAAACGTCACAGGTCACGTGACACGTCACACCGCCACGTGACACGTCACAGGTCACGTGACACGTCACACCGCCACGTGACACGTCACACCGCCACGTGACACACACGTCACCGTTACGTGACGCACACCGTCACGTGACACACACGTCACGTGACACACACGTCACGTGACACACACGTCACACGACACACGTCACACGACACATGTCACATCACATGTCACACGTCACATCACGTGACACATTAATCATCACGTCAAACGTCACACGTTACGTCACACGTCACACGTCACATGACACACGTCACACGTCACGTCACGTGACACATTAATCATCACATCACACGTCAAACATCACACATCACGTCACACGTCACGTCACACGTCACGTCACACGTCACGAGCGTTTTCTTCATTTAGGTGAGAACAGTTTACTGGGTGCAGCAGTCCATCTGAAAACGACTACACTTATAGAGTGTGGCCTGTTCTAATGGAGCTGAGTGGTTTTATGCCGTTTTTGAGCGTTTGGAGCCGTTTTGGATCGTTTTTTTCATTTAGGTGACCACAGTTTACTGGGTGCAGCAGTCCATCTGAAAACGACTGCACTTATAGAGTATGCCCTGTTGTAAAGGAGCTGAGTGTTTTTTTTGCCATTTTTGAGCGTTTGGAGCGATTTGGAGCGTTTTCTTCATTTAGGTGACCACAGTTTACTGGGTGTAGCAGTCCATCTGAAAACGACTACACATATAGAGTGTGGCCTGTTCTAATGGAGCTGAGTGGTTTTTTGCCGTTTTTGAGCGTTTAGAGCGATTTGGAGCGTTTTCTTCATTTAGGTGACCACAGTTTACTGGGTGCAGCAGTCCATCTGAAAACGACTAGCACTTATAGAGTGTCGCCTGTTCTAATGGAGCTGAGTGGTTTTATGCCGTTTCTGAGCGTTTGGAGCGATTTGGAGCGTTTTCTTCATTTAGGTGACCACAGTTTACTGGGTGCAGCAGTCCATCTGAAAACGACTGCACTTATAGAGTGTGGCCTGTTCTAATGGAGCTGAGTGGTTTTATGCCGTTTTTGAGCGTTTGGAGCGATTTGGAGCGTTTTCTTCATTTAGGTGACCACAGTTTACTGGGTGCAGCAGTCCATCTGAAAACGACTGCACTTATAGAGTATCGCCTGTTCTAATGGAGCTGAGTGGTTTTATGCCGTTTCTGAGCGTTTAGAGCGATTTGGAGCGTTTTCTTCATTTAGGTGACCACAGTTTACTGGGTGCAGCAGTCCATCTGAAAACGACTGCACTTATAGAGTGTCGCCTGTTCTAATGGAGCTGAGTGGTTTTATGCCGTTTCTGAGCGTTTGGAGCGATTTGGAGCGTTTTCTTCATTTAGGTGACCACAGTTTACTGGGTGCAGCAGTCCATCTGAAAACGACTGCACTTATAGAGTGTGGCCTGTTCTAAAGGAGCTGAGTGGTTTTATGCCGTTTTTGAGCGTTTGGAGCGATTTGGAGCGTTTTCTTCATTTAGGTGACCACAGTGGTCCGTGTACTTGGCGGCCATCCGTTTTTCGTTTTGAAAACAAAGAACAAAAAACAAAAAACGAGTCGTTTCCCGTTTTTTCTTTGATGAACAAGAAATGAAAAACGAAAAACGAATCGTTATCCGATTTAATTTGATGTGTTTGTAAATGGAAATTGGGAATTAAAATAGCCCCGTGGAAAACTCCTTTCTCAATTTTCTGTTCGTTTCTTCTCTGTGACCCGGAAGTTGTACCACGAGCGAGCCACTACAACAGAAGGAGACGAGAGGGCGTCAAATTGCCTTCAAGTCTCCATTCCGCGGGTGGTCAAGGCGCAATCCCAATGCTTATTTGTACCCTTACGGCTTCGGCTTGGCCCGGGGTAGGGCTAGAAAATATCTCCCTAAGTATTGGGACAGCACTTAGACGCTGATACGTCATCGATAAGCAGACAGGACGAGTTTGTTGTCGGAGATTACTATGGCAACAATGGTATTATCACAGTGACATTTGCCGTTCATCTGATGGAGATAGAAAAGCATGGATGCTCGCGATTCGTTCACAATTGATACCTTTCACGCTACCAATCGATCAAACAAGTCATGAAATAAAAAAGACCACTGCTTCATTACCAGTCCACTTCATGACAGAATAGCATTAGCGGTGCTCTGTAGTCTAGCAAGCCGCTCCTAACGTTACCCTGCCAGTCTGCACTGATATTAGAGGAGCCGTAACAAGTGCAGCAACTTCGCTGCTGGACTTTAGTTATATTTCATCATATACCATCAAAGGGGGAAATGCGACATGTAAATATGTCAAAATGCAGGACTGTCATGCACAAATCAGCCTAAAACAATGTTGTAACGTAACTAACTAACGAAGTAGAGACATCGGCATATTAGTGATTTTTTTGTTATGCTTGTTATAAAGAAATGGTCCATAATACATTGAAACGACATTAAACTAAGATAATACCACGGTTGGAATATTTTTTAAATCTTTATTAACGAAGAAAATACTACATTTGTGGTTCACTTCGGATGGTACCGTAGCGGTCCCCATGATCTTCCTGTTACTTCCAGAGATTCGCAGGGCATTCTGGGTAGCCCTTGGTTTGAAGTGTGCCTCTGAAAAATCTCCGTTTGAAGGGCTACAAACCCCTTCGGCTTGGCCCTACCCCTTGGAAAATAGAGTATTGGGAAGCCCTACCCTTCACTGAACGCACAACACGAGGTAGGCCAAGGTACCAAGGGGTAGGGATCGGCCATAGGGTAGGGCCTGTCTAAAGAGGGTGGAGTGAGGTTGGGGATTGGCGTGCCTGTTCTAAGGAGCTGAGTGGTTTTATGCCGTTTCTGAGCGTTTGGAGCGATTTGGAGCGTTTTCTTCATTTAGGTGACCACAGTTTACTGGGTGCAGCAGTCCATCTGAAAACGACTGCACTTATAGAGTGTGGCCTGTTCTAATGGAGCTGAGTGGTTTTATGCCGTTTTTGAGCGTTTGGAGCGATTTGGAGCGTTTTCTTCATTTAGGTGACCACAGTTTACTGGGTGCAGCAGTCCATCTGAAAACGACTGCACTTATAGAGTGTCGCCTGTTCTAATGGAGCTGAGTGGTTTTATGCCGTTTTTGAGCGTTTGGAGCGATTTGGAGCGCTTCTCCCTTACCTGCCTGCCCCAGCTCCATCCAGCCCAGCCTCTGCATCCCCCACGATCCCATCACCTAATCCCCATTAGAACCTCTTTTCCCGACTCCCTTGTTGTGGTCTGCGTTCTGCGTTCTTACACAAACTGCAATCCCTGACAGCCATTATACATTGGATACAAAATTCTGTAGTGTAAATGTTAGAATGCTTCCACCTACTCGCAGTTGCTCCATCATTCCATCCCTTCTTTACTCCTGCTCAAGGCGCTCTTGTTTGACAAGCTGAATATTGACTGTTTTTGACTGAATATTAAAGTTGAATTTCAGTTTTGTTTGACTATATTTTCCTTTCTCATGCACTGGTTCTTTTGACATGTTTGAAGCATATTTGCAATATTGATAATTAAGGTTAGTTCAGCTAGCTTAACGGCTCAATCAGACTTACTGTAAACAAGGTAACACACGTCACAGCATTGAAACAATTTTATTGGTTGCAATGTACACTGTATGCATTTGATTTTGTCCTCTTTGATTGGATTACAATGTAAATATTCTTCCCCTTTTATGTTTGTCTGCTTTATGTCTATGCTTTATTTTACCTAATGTCTTAGAGTGGGTGGGGACACCTGTACGCAAACTTCTCTTTATAAATACCCACCTGCGGTGAATTGTGCGCTCGTGTACTCCTCTCAGTGTCCTCCCACTACTCCTCCCAGTGTCCTCCCACTACTCCTCCCAGTGTCGTCTCACACTCATCCATAAATGGTCAATGCTAAATAGCTCATGAATATGCCGACATTGTTAAGATCGAGGTGCTCATCACTGAGGTTGAGCGTATCTTATGTATCTCTAGAAAAATATTTCCATAGATCGATAGACAGACACGTCACTTAGATCGGTTTCTCAGCCTGCTGGGAGAGAGAGAGAGAGAGAGAGAGTTCATAAATTCACTGCAGGGCTTCGTTCTTATGTGAGTCTCTGATTAATAAATGTATTCTTTGATTTTGAACAGTAGCCTTATGTTGTTGTTATTTAGCCTTTCTGAGGCTGTTGCATGGTTAAATCAATGAGTTTTATTTTATGAAAAATTGCCTCCTCAGTTACTTCATCCTGGCGCCAGCCCGGTAAAATAATCAATAAAATAAGATTTAAGAGAATGCCTTTGTATAAAAATAGGTTTTAAGTAGTGACGTAATGGATGCAATATCACAAACCCTGTGAAAGCACACTTATAAAACTATGTTTTTAAGAGGACTGAGCTTTATTTTGTGATCTCCCCATCGGGCGTCGCTGATTCCCGTGTCTGGAATACTCGAAAACTTTATCACTCAACATAATCTGTTGAGTGATAATAGGCTCCATGCTAGTACGTGTGTTTAGTGTGAAAGAGCTGCTCAGGAATCCATCCAATCCAGAGTCCATACGTGAAAAACCTTGGGGTTAAATTCGACACTATCCTCTTGTTCGAGTTACATGTTAAGGAGACTAAACAGTGTTTTATCATCTTCGCAATATTTCCCAGATTCGGGAAACTAACAAAGGCAGATGCAGAAATTTGACTACATGCCTTTGTATCATCAAGAATTGACTGTTGCAACGTCCTGTTTGCAGGCTTACCTACTGGGCGCACTAAAAATCTCCAACTCGTTCAGAATGCTGCGGCCAGAATCCTGACCAGAACTAGAACATTTGACCACATTGTTGTCAGGGTTGTAAAAACAGTGAACAATGTCAGCTGTGACTTAACTATATCCAACTCAAAATGTACACTTTGTATCTCAGTTTTATATGGAGAGCTTCTCAGGACAAGAGGAGCACCGTGACTTCATCAGAGCCTCCCGCTCAGCTGCCCATGAGTCCAGGGCATGGGCAGCTGAGCGGGAGGCTCTGGCTGCCAGAGCAGACAGGCTGTGTGCCAGGCATGAAGAGCGTACCAATGCTGTCCTGGAGAGGATTGGACGCTCCTTCCAGCCTGACAGGCTCCTCTCATCTGGACTCCCAATAGCTTCCAGAAATGCCCCTCAACCCTCTTTGCTCACAAGGATGCACCAAATTGTTCTGGCCCCTGTCAAGAACCTAGTGGAGAACAATGTGTCTCACCCTGCTGAGCCCATCCACTGTTCAAGGCCGTAACCCTTCTTCTCCTTTGACTGGCCGTTTGAAGGACAGGAAGCAGAGGAATGCCAAAAGTTGAGGGATCTCCAAGACCCAGACTCAAAGAGGTGATGAGGACAATGTCTCTGGCCATGATGGAGGATGAGGCCATGCAGACTCACCTAAGGGAATAGGCACAGCCTGTCCTCCCAGCATATGATATGCCACTATTGACAAGACATGCACCCAGACACCTCGGCGCCTCACCCTGTGTGACTCAACATGCTAAGGCCTAAGAAAGAGCAGCATGGTTGAGCTGCTAGCCACAGAGAAGAGGAGCAGCACAGCCATGTCCACCAGCTCTCTGGAGAGTCTGAACCGTGTGGACACAGAGACACCCATTGAGCTGCAGGCCTATTTGAAAGTTGAGAGCTGTTGAATAAACTTAGATCGAGACAGAAGTCCTTTTAAATCAATCATGAATTACATGAGCACATTTATTAGCACACAGAAGACAATACAATACAATACAATACAATACTATATAATACAATACTGAGCGCTCAGGAGAGATACGCATACATGGGTAAAGCATACGGATCTCTGCCATAGAAGCATCAGGGCAAAGTTTATATAGTTAAAGGAAACAATAAAGGGATGAATATGCAAAAGCGCTATCTACTAGGGGAAGGACTAGAAGCTGACGAAAAGCATTGACGCAACCAGTGAGGTCACAAGGTTGCACGGAGCAGCTATCTGGGTACACGTGGCTTAAGGAAGTAATGGGGGAGGCTTTCTGGATGGTACCGGCTCTTGGGCGACTGTGTTATGATCTGACCTGACTTGTGGCCTGCATTACCAGGCACCAGTCGTTCTCCCAACAGATAGCTTAGGCACAGCCTGTCCTCCCAGCATATGATATGCCACTATTGACAAGACATGCACCCAGACACCTCTGCGCCTCACCCTGTGTGACTCAACATGCTAAGGCCTAAGAAAGAGCAGCATCTAAAGAAATATAGGGGATAACAAATATAGGGGATAACAGTAAACAAATCAAGATACCTAAGGTAACATACGTAAATTCTTCCACATTCACAGTATTTACAGTAAAAAAACCAACACAATATTTACAGTATTATGGTAATTACAGTCTCCCAGGTACTGCACACCACACTCTCTCATCTTGACAGCCGGAAGGGGGACTGTTCATTGATTATAGTTCAGCTTTCAACACCATAGTCCCCACCAGACTGGCTGGGACTGAACACCCTCCTGTGTGCCTGGACTTCCTGACCGCCAGGCCCCAGGTGTTCAGGGTGGGCAGACACACCTTCAACCCCCTCACCCTGAACACAGGATCCCCCCAGGGTTGCTTCCTCAGCCCCCTATTGTACTCCCTGTACACACATGACTGTGTGGCCAGGTTCAGCTCCAACTCCATCATCAAGTTTGCGGATGACACAGTGGTGGTGGGCCTGATCTCTGACAACGACGAGAAGGCCTACCTGGAGGAAGTCGCTGATCTGTCACTCTGGTGCCAGGACCACAGCCTCCTCTTGAATGTCACCAAAACTAAGGAGCTGATTGTGGACTTTAGGAGGGCACAACAACGAAGGACGTACTCACCATTGGGGATTAATGGGACTACTGTGGAGAGGGTAAGCAGGTATAAATACCTGGGAGTCCACATCACCGAAGATCTCACATGGTCCACACACACAGACACTCTGGTGAGAAAGGCGAGGCAGCGCCTTTACCACCTCAGGCAGCTGAGGAAATTTAAAGTCTCCCAAGGATCCCTCAGTCCTTCTAGTCTGGAGCTGTAGAGAGCATCCTGACAGGAAGCATCACTGCCTGGTTTGGCAACAGCTCCGCTCAGGACAGGAAGGCTCTGCAGAGAGTAGTGCGCTCGGCTGAACGCATTATTGGAACTACACTCCCCACCCTACAGGACTTATACATCAGGAGGTGCAGAACCAGAGCCTGCAGGATCATGAAGGATCCTCACCACCCCAACAAAGGACTGTTTCAGCTGCTGCGGTCAGGCAAGCGCCTCCGTAGTCATGCTGCCAAAACAGAGAGACTGAGATGGAGTTTCTTTCCTCAGGCCATCAGGACTGTGAACTCTGACCTCACCAGGGCCCCCACCAAGACCCACACACTGCCCCTCTTATGCACACACACACTCACACACTCACACACACACACACACACACACACACACACACACACACACACACACACACACACACATTTAGGTAATGACTACAAATAATTTATATTATATTACATACATACTTTCCTCATATTACTATAATTTTATAGTGCTCTTACTGTAAATATTGTGTTGTTTTTTATATATAAAAGCTCTTACTGTAATACTGTAAATATTGTGTTGTTTTTTTAAATTGTAAATACTGTGTACTGTTGCCCTTTGCACATTCCCGTTGAGCATTGCCACTTTTTCATTTCACTGCACACCCCGTGTGTGTATGTGACAAATAAAGTTCTTGAATCTTGAATCTTTCAGGGGCTGTCACTTGAAGCGGGCGTGGCCAATTCATCCTCATGTGATCCAACACGGAAGTCCTTTATCTGTTGTAAGTAAGAGGATACAGAAGGTCCCACAGACAAACTTTCCCGTCAAAACACTCGAAAGTTGACAGGGCTACGCAGAGTTATCACCGAGAGCATTTTAGTAACTTCTCTGATATTTCCGACCAGAATCAAATCGCTTGTTTACAGCGTGCTGGCTATGGCACGTGAATGGACGAACAGCAATTGAGGTACGAGAGAGCTAACTCCTACTACCCCTGACCATAAACCACTGTCGCTGCAGTAGCTGGCTAGCCCCGATACGTTCCGTTCTTTCTTGTCACGCAATACAATCTGGCTATTCGATGCGATCCTTACATATCAACAAACGTACTTACGTGGTACAAGATTAATTAAGATAACTTCTTAATTAGAGTCCACTGGTAAAATCAGCATATATAATACACCAAGCACCACATATGTCAATAAAACCTTTCAAATACATTGTTATTCTCAGGCTTCTTCCGCCGAGGTGGGCGGTAGTGAGCAGTGGGAAACAATTCCTAAAAGTTGAGCTTTTATTGTAACAAATGTCGCTTTGCGGGTTATGTCAATGCCGAATTTACCAGAGGAATCTAACAATTCATGTTAGATATTCGCCGTGCTTTGTGAGGCTTGTATCTTTGCCGAAAAACAAGGCAACTTTACATTTCTAGATCTTGAAGGGAGTTCGGCGTGTTTGGAGAGAACAGCACGTATGCTAGCTAGCTGTGCCTGTAGCAGTGCAAGCGTTCAGTTCTACTGCTATTATTCTATTCTCTTTGTGTCATATTAATTTGACGCCGAAAATCTGTTTTTGTGTACTTCTTTCAGATTTGGTTACCTTGGTCCAAGCGAAGTGGATTTTAAAAGGGGAGAGAGTCAGCTATGGCAATGGCAGAGCCTGCAGTTGATCACCACAAACGGTTTCAGGCTGCGGTGGATGTCATTCATAACCTCCCCAAAAACGGTATGTACCTCTAGTCTCGGACACCAAGTGACAAGTCTGCACTGTTTGGATTGCACAGAAGGTTCACGATTCTGTACCCTTGGGTTGAACACAGTGCTCGATACCGTATCGTTTCCAACACAGCAAGACTACACAGCCCTGGTGGTGGTGTAGCTTTGATACCTGCTGTTCTCTTTTTGTATAGAGAGAATTTTATGCCAAACTTCATTAAAAAAAATGTGGTGATTTAAATGTGACGTTGCTTATTAGCAAACAACATATAAGCACTTTTACAAATGTTAGGGATCTTCTGGGTCATTTAGCATATACAATCCACCAAGCAGCAGTTTATTTCAATAAAATCTCAACTTTGGTTCCTACAGCTCACAGTGTATTTTAGTGGAAGAAGACTAGGAAAAAGAGGCGAAGCAAATCTAAAAGTCATGAGAACTGGGATTTGATTCCCAATAGATTTCCTGTCTTGTGATGTGCATCTTATCTTCTAGGCTCCTACCGGCCCTCCTATGAGGTGATGCTGCGCTTCTACAGTCTGTACAAGCAAGCTGTGTGTGGACCCTGTTCAGTGTCTCGACCTGGATTCTGGGACCCAGTGGGACGCTACAAATGGTCTGTGTGCATGTATGTGCGCACATGTATGGATGTGTATGTGTGTTGGGCAGAGACAGAATTTGGACCAGTTTCAATAGCAGACAGCATTGTGAACGCCTCCAAGGTGTTCAAAAATGCTGTAGTGGGGCTTTTAACTAAGACTAAGAGACAGGACCATATCACTTCTATTTTGCCGTATTTTTGCTGGTTGCCTGTCCATTTTTAGAATTGACTTTAAGGTTTTACTGAGGTTTTCAGCCTGAGCTCCTCAGGCAGGGCCATTCTGACTGTTCCTGTCCGGGCTAAAGACTAAAGGTGACCATGCTTTTGCCGTAGGGGCTCCTGGACTTTGGAAGGTCTTGCCTGAGGACCTAAGGCTGGCAGAATCTTTTAAATCTCTTTTTAAAATGTACTTTTATCAGAAGGCTTTTACTTATTTTATGTAGACTCTTATTTTTCTTGGTTGTGAAGCACTTTGTAACCTTGTTTTGAAAAGTGCTTTATAAACTGTAAACTATAAAATAAACGAAACTATAAAATGTTATTATTTCAATGGTTTGCTCAAAATTCGCTTGACAGTTGAATGGAAACATGGTTAATGTCACACAAGCCTGTCTTTCTTCTAACATCTCAACGAGGTTTCCGTGAAGGCACTCACCCTGGTTAAAAAACACACACAGGATTATTGCATCCAGTCAAGTGTATTGGTATTATTTGACTGATTGTTATCCTGTGTCCATAAGGGATGCCTGGAACCACTTGGGAGAGATGAGCAGTGAGAGTGCCATGGCTGCATATGTGGATGAGATGAAGAAAGTAGCACAGGAGGTAAATCATTCATTTATCCAATCAAACATTTTACTCCAGCAGTGCAAGTTCACACAGTATTTGATGTCAAGTGCTGCTAGCTCAACGGTGCATTCATTTAGAGCAGTAATAAGAACGATGTGAGACAAAATAAATCCAATTCCAGTCCCTGTGACCTTAGCTAAGCATGATGGGACGCTGCAATTTCCCTTCTCTGGTGTTCCAGTGTTCCAACGTGAGCATCAGTCCAGACTGCAAACGCCCTTGCTTCATTTTGTTTTGCTAGGCTTTCCAAGCACGAGGAACTGCTGGCTATTAGATGTCAACATCTGTCTCCTTATACCCATAAAACCTTTTGGAGTCGTTCCCTGTAGTTGGTTCAGATTACATTCTCACTGCTAATGAACTGTGCTGCATTTTGCTTGGAAGAGGACTGGGATTTATCAAGTGTCCCGGTGCGGTTATGAGTGGGGCAGATAGGCAAACCAATTGTGCATTTTATGACTAAAGAATGAAAGTTTCAGCATATAATCTACAAGGTCTCCAAGGTTTTATTTCGGATGTGGAGGCAATTTGTATCTGACCTCTGGTGACCTTGAGAGGTCATTGACATCGGCATTGCATTTTTTTCCAGTTTTTGCCCCATCACTCTGCATTATAATCAGGGGTGCACATAACTTTTTTAGTGAGTTACTCAGGTGAGTACCAGGAGATAATGTTTGGTACTCACCCCACATTCATGTGCTCCTTGCTCTTTTCATGTTTGTCAAATAAAGGATGGTTGAAATTCTTTGAGCCTTTATAAAACGCACCTGTTTTGTCTGCTAGATGGGGATGCGAGTGGCAAATCTTGCACCACATTTCAGTGCGCTCATCGTTAGCTTCAAGCCACGGCACATCTTGTAGCCACTTTTCCGAAAAAAGTATTTTCTTCGGCTCCGGCTCTGGTTGGCGTTTCTTTGTAGGTGGCGAAACGCCAAAGAAGCTGCTTAATGTCTGTTAAGACATCTCCGACAGTAGTTGACAAGCGACGTGTAGATGAGATATGTGGTGTTGATAACGTAACGGTCAAGTACGCAAAGGCGCGTAGTGACACAAGTGACGTTACGCATTCCTGATTTTTGTCGCGCATGCGTACCTGCGTACCAGTTATGTGCACCCCTGATTATAATCATGTATATCTTTGCCAAAATAGCATTTTTGTTCTAATAAAGATACTTATTTGCTGCCAGCTGCCTCAGCCATGGCCCCATAACAAAATTCTGCTTAGAGCACCAATTTGTCCAAGGGGGCTCCGGACCCTACCAAGTATATGTATGCATATGTATATGACAACTTCTGCTGTATGTTATATGGAATTACATGACTGTCATTCATTGGACTTCATTTGAGAAATCAAGTAAGTGCTTCTATTCTGACTGACAGCTACATTAGCAAGAATGTAGAAGACAGAATTACAGTAATTATGTGGAAAGCTAGCACGTTAGCGAACATTCTAATTGGAAGCTAGCATGCTAGTTTGTTTGCATTTTTTGTGTGTGCATAAAACAAGCAACAAGTTCTCGGCCATGACAATTGCCACTGCCATGAACAGAACAATGCACTCATCAAAGGATCTGGTGGAGCAGTCGGCCTGACAGAGAATCCTGGGGCACTGCGACGCTGGATGGTGGCAGGACCTGTGCTAATCAGCTAGCTCCAGTGTTCACCACTATATTCAACATCTCCCTGGCTGAGTCTGTGGTCCCCGCCCGCTTCAAGAGATCCACTATTGTCCCTGTGCCTAAGAATGCTTCTCCAGCATGCTTGAATGACTACCGACTGGTGGCCCTCACCTCGGTGGTCATGAAATGCTTCAAGAGGCTGATAAAGGATTACATCTGCGCCTTCCTCCCTCGGACCATGGACCCGCTGCAGTTTGCTTATCGTCCAAACAGATCCACGGATGATGCTGTCTCCCAGGTACTGCACACCACACTCTCCCATCTTGACAGCTGGAAGGGGGGCTATGTGAGACTGCTGTTCATTGATTATAGTTCAGCTTTCAACACCATAGTCCCCACCAGACTGGCTGGCAAGCTGATTGAGCTGGGACTGAACACCCCCCTGTGTGCCTGGATCCTGGACTTCCTGACCACCAGGCCCCAGGTGGTCAGGATGGGCAGACACACCTCCAACCCCCTCACCCTGAACACAGGATCCCCCCAGGGTTGCGTCCTCAGCCCCCTACTGTTCTCCCTGTACACACATGACTGTGTGGCCAGGTTCAGCTCCAACTCCATCATCAAGTTTGCGGATGACACAGTGGTGGTGGGCCTGATCTCTGACAACGACGAGAAGGCCTACCTGAAGGAAGTTGCTGATCTGTCACTCTGGTGCCAGGACAACAGCCTCCTCTTGAATGTCAACAAAACTAAGGAGCTGATTGTGGACTTTAGGAGGACACAACAACAGAGGACGTACCACTGGGGATTAATGGGACTACTGTGGAGAGGGTGAGCAGGTATAAATACCTGGGAGTCCACATCACCGAAGATCTGACATGGTCCACACACACTGACACTCTGGTGAGAAAGGCAAGGCAGCGCCTTTGCCACCTCAGGCAGCTGAGGAAATTTAAAGTCTTTTGGAGGATCCTTCAGTCCTTCTACTCTGGAGCTGTAGAGCATCCTGACAGGAAGCATCACTGCCTGGTTTGGCAACAGCTCCGGACAGAAAGGTTCTGCAGAGAGTAGTGCGTTCGGCTGAACGCACTATTGGAACTACACTCCCCACCCTGCAGGACTTATACACCAGGAGGTGCAGAACCAGAGCCTGTAGGATCATGAAGGATCCTCACCACCCCAACAACGGACTGTTTCAGCTGCTGTGGTCAGGCAAGCGCCTCCGCAGCGCCATGCTGCCAAAACAGAGAGACTGAGACGGAGTTTCTTTCCTCAGGCCATCAGAACTGTGAACTCCGACCTCACCAGGGCCCCCACTAACACCCACACACTGCCCCTCTTATGTGCACGCACGCACGCACACGCACACACGTTTTACTTTACTTATTAAAACAGAGTTTACAGAAGTTCTGTGCAATCTATGTGTAATAAGAGTGAAAATAAACATGAATTGATATTATTATTATTATTATTGAATTATACTGCATTTGTGCCTGCGAAAAAGTGAAATTTGACAGCCTGAAATTTGTTCGCCCTCTGCCAGGGATCAAATCTGAAATGCCTCCACGGTTTATAGAAACACTGGAGAAAGTTTCATGCTTTAGTCATAAAATGCACAATACCTTCCATATGAGCTTATCTGCTCCACTATATCTGGTGCAAATGGCATTGCAGGTCAATACTCAGAAAGCAAAGAAGAAGAAAAAAAAACACATCCCTGGATACATTTATCCGGACAGCAGGCTGTTGAACTGCCATCCGGGACTTAACATCGTTACCGCCAGTCAATCAAGTCGATAAAGTTTTACTTTGACACTGCAGGTCATAGACACCATGCCGATGAATGAGAAGACTGCCTCACTGTTCCACCACTTCGAACCTCTCTACACGGTGATTGATGACATGCCACGCCCTCCACAGTCACTGCTCGGACTCAGAGAAGGTCAGTGGCCCTGAGGGTGGGGCCCGAAGTAAGGTAACAGTACTGACTAGGGTTAGACTAATATATGGGCCTGCTATTGGAGGTGACAGGATGTGAGGTGTAATTCCTAAATTCTTTTGTTAGAGCAACCAAACTTCACTTGCATATTTGGGAAGGGGCCCAGAAGAGTGTCAGACCACATTTGGTCATGCTCCATAGCTCCATAAACCCAAAAGTCAGACTAGTTTCTTTAGTTGCCCTCGATTATGATGGTGTTATTTTAAATTGGGTTATCTTAAATGGAAAACTTCAAAATCATGTCTACAAATCATGAACATAAAGTGTGACACTAATACTATCAATGAATCAAAGAGAATTTGAGCTGTTTAACCAAGATGTGGCTCTGTGACCAAGAAAAATAAACTTTGCGGCATTTTCACGTGATGCCAGCACTGACAGCGCGACTCTGTGCAAGTGCATTGTGTTGATTCCAGATTGGCTCGTTCTCGTTCTACAATTCTCAAGTGTGTGTGCGCAAGTTGTACGCTCACGTAAATATCAAAACATGCATTTGTACATTGTGATATGCATTAGTGACTTATCATGTACACTTATAACTTCTTTCAGTTTTTCTTACAGTACCTGTAACTATGTAGCTCCATAGAAGGGAGTAATAGGGAAACAAGGAAGCACGGATATCTGATTGGCTGTTGTCAGTAAATGACCAAGAAAATCACATCCTTTCTTCCTCCTTTCCTGTATCACAACCTTTCTTAGCCGACATCGGCTTAGTTTCCCTGGTAGCACAGCATTGTAGGAAATTAATGGACTTGTTGATTGTGTTGCTCACAGTGTGAATCACACGGTAAGGTTCTGTATCTGTATTAGGTGGTCAAGTCATTGAGCAGGCTGACGACCCAGCACACGTGAAGGAAAAGGAGGACGATGACGAAGGCCCTAAAGAAGAGCCCTCTTCTACAGAAGGTCCAGTGCCAGAGTTCAGTCCCTCTGAGGCTACAGACCTCACTGCCAGCTCTATCGCCCAGGGTAGGTTGTCCATGCCCTTTGGCTTTTCACACCTCTCTGCCTGTCTAGGATGCGTCTGAAACATAGTCTGGTTAGGGCTCTTAACGGGGTATGAAGATCCTTCCATACTCAGTGGAGTTGCGATCAGTAGTTGCGACCAGTAAGGGTGGATTTCCATCACTGCCAATGGACCTGTGTTCCCCAAGTCAACATGGCATGGTAACTTCCGAAGAAGGGTTCATTTCAACAATTAGGAATGGAACGTAGCCCTGGATAGGTTTGGCCCTGTATAAGTCAGTGGGTTGACCAAAGCGAGGTCAAAGGCCAGGGTCAGCTACAGAACTTGCTCAAAGACACTACAGCAGGGTGAATGCTCGCCGATACCGGCCTTGAATCCAGGTCACATGGCTGTAGGGTTGTCTCTCTAAACACACATAAAGTCGATGCTTGGTTTTTACTCACTGCCAACGAAACCTTGGCCTCATGAGTAATTATTTGCTGCCAACAAATACAATATACTGTATGAATATACAGTGTTGTGAAATAGAACTTTTAATAGACACAACGTGACTTCCTGTGCTCCTCTAGACTCTGGCCTCTCGGAGGGCTTGGTGTTGACCAGCGACTCGGAGAGTGAGATCTTCTGTGACTCTGTGGATTCAGTGGAGCAACTTAACATTAAGGTATGGTTTATACCTAGCCTCCAGAGAGTTGCAGCAGTAGCAGCACACAGTACTTTACCGAGCCAGTAAACGTAGCTTGAAAGCCATTTTAACTGGATGGTAAGAGGTGATGCCTTGGTGTCAAGACCATTAAATTAAATGTATAGTTACGGCATGATAAGGAAGTGCAGAAAAACAGAATTCAAGATTGAAATTATGCCAAAGAATGAAGTATTTTCAATATAAAATAGGTGGTAAATGTTTAATATTGAGATATATGCAATATACACAAATGAGAGAGATTTACCGCATGTGTACATGATGCACAAATAGAAAAAAAGCGCAAAAAAAGATTGTTCTCCACTGACAGGTTGAAGCCGCCAAGTCCAACGGCCTTCAGAATGGCCATGTGCACTCATCTCCAGCCCAATCCCATCAGCTGGAAACCAGTCTGGAGGCGAAGCAGGTCGGGGCCGGCCAAGGTGGAGAAGGGGCAGAGAATGGAAAGGGTCAAGGGCCCACGAGGAGTCGGGACACGGGACGAGATGCCGCACACCACAGCTGGAGAGAACGTAAGGCCACTTGCATTGTTTGGATTTCACTCTCTCGTTTCAAAGTGTCCATGTCCGACACCAGAATTTCATTTGTGCAAATAGGGTCTCAATTAGGGGACTGCCTTCCCTGTTGCAGTTGGACTTTGTGGTTTAGGCTAATAAAACGGGTGTATTTTTACATGGGCCATGCTTTGTGCAGCTTTAACTTTTCGCTCATGCACAAAACACAATTCAGGTCAACTAAAATGTTAAAGACATCCATGTTTATGAGTTCAAAGACGAGAGAATAGAGAGTGCTTGTTGAAGGTGGTCTTTGGTTTGGAGTTGTTGCTTTCAATGAAAAAGTAGTTCCAACGCACTTTCCAAATCAGAAGAAGGCTGCAGTTTTGCACAGGAAGCACAGGTAGTCATGCTTTAGTGGTTGGTATGCTAACTCAACCCTTATCTGGGTCCATAGGTTGTGTTCCGCCGGGCAGTCCGAGGCGGCCAAGCCGAGGGGCCCCGGTCATGGGTGGTGGGGGCGGACGGGGGGGAGGCGACGGCTCGGAGGGTGGGGCCGAGAGGCTGCAGGACGCCCAGCTACAGCAGCAGATTGTCCTGGCCCTGCGGAGGCTCCGGGAGGACATGCGCAGCGTGATGAACAGGCTGGAGGTGGTGGAGAGGCTCGCCGCCACACACGTAAGCACTTCCAGCACCACAGAAGCTTGGCAGTTGCATCACAAATCTCGGACCCACAGCTGTTTCCTTCTTAATTGCGACAGCAACCAAACAGAGTACAAGCTGGCCAAGACCCTGGCCAAGTAATTGATCAACAACCCTATCGACCCCCTGCAGATATATCATGGTAATTTTCAATGGAAGATGGGCATCCCTCAAGCCCAGTGAGTAAGAAGTACACAGTGAGGAGACTGGTCTTCAGGAGGAAGTGGCTATTCCCAGAAGATCTCCTCTAAGCCATCAGCTCACTGTTGTCTTGTTATGTCTTACAGGCCCAGAGTTCAGACTGGAGACCATGCCTGCAGTGTGCGGCCGCTGCCTCAGCACAAGAGGTAAGGATGACAAAGGGCCTTCTCGAGCAAAGTCTGCTGCCTCCCCTGACAAGTAGTTGAAGCCCCCATCTGCAATTGCCATTTGTCCAGGGATCTGTTGAAACCGTCTCCCCATTACTGGCTTTGTTCATGATTTTTTTTTCTCGTCAAAGTGAGAATTACACTGATTGGCCACGAGGGGGACTGCATCATTCGCGGGGGGTGACATGTTTACTGTTGTCTTCTTTCTAGAGGGAAAGGCATTGCAGGCAGCTTCATAAACAAGGGGTTCTTGGCCTGCACTAAAAGTAACTCTTGCATTAGTGTGGGTTAGTGTGTTCAGTCTTTTCCTCGTCAACTGTGTGTGTGGTCCCCAACCCCGATTCATCTTTTAAGTCTCCTCAATCACGTATAGTGTCCCTGGTCTTAGGAGGGCTGGTTTAGCAGGGCGGCAGCTCTTGGGAAGAGGCTGCTGAGGTGGCGGGTGCTTTTGGTCTTGTTTTCTCTGCGACGGTAAAAGAGCCCGTTTGCATTTCTCCTCAGGAGGAGAAGTGGTGGCCATTTGACGTGTCCGGGCGGACCGTCCTCCTCCTGCTCCTGTGGCCGTTGGTCGCTCAGGGCCTGATCCTCCTGCTGAGGAAAGCCCACAGGAGAGGTCGCATCTCCTCATGAAGCTACGACAAAGGGCGCTCGACGACCCACCCCCATAGGAATCCCTCAACGAAGGCAGTTTAATTTCTACAGAAGAACGAAGGACTAATCCTAATATGAAATCGTAGAGGAGGGTGTTCCTCTGTAGGAGCAAGATTACTTCGTGCAGATTTCTTTGTGCACAGTGAAGAGGATGAAGCGGACTTGTTACGAGAAATATATCGGGTTCTGTCATGAAGCTCAGGTTGCAGAAATTGTCTCCCTCGCTATCATGAATTAATCTCCATTTAAATTATTGAAGTTGATTATGCTTCTTTTAGGGTTCAGGAATCGGATACTCAAGACATTTTGATTGAGTGTGTTTACATGCCCACTGATTAAAACCGTAAATGTTCAGGATATCAAGCTATTCCATTTTTCAAGTCGGTGAGTGTCAACCTTATATATCCCCTTCACCAAAACCTAGGTAAGTGATTGTACTGATTGAGAGACCTGAATGAGATAGTAAGGAATATATACACTTTATTCCATACACTTTTTAAAAAATGTTTTTGATGTGTGTAAGCTCACTTTCCTATGTAATATACAGAATATTGTGCATTCAGAATCAGGATATGAACATGCAAATAAACACCTGAATACAACCTCAGCCAGGGTCTGATCTATAGCTGTGATGTAATGCACAGGTCAATGAACTCATTGACAAATACAGGATAAAATACCTGTTTTTCACCATAATGAATCTATTGAAGGCGTATTGAAGAGGGTGTTGATGTCTCAACAAAGAGGCACCCGCTCTTCAGTCATGAAGTCGTCATGACCGAATGCATGTCACTTGAAAGCCGCTATCTCAAATGTCTGCCGACTTCAACGTAGACCCACAACCTGTGAAAGTCATTTGTTTTGAGTGGGAATAGTGTCTACAGTACATAATGTTCGATTGCTGTGAATACTGAGGTACAATTGGCTACGGTAACGCTTGTCATTTCATCTTTGAGATCTGCAACTAAAGATGGCGGTCATCCTATTTTCAAAGCTACTGTTATATGAACCAGCATGTATGATAGTGAAGCATGAGATCAAAATTAAAAAGCTATATTGACTAGAAGGTTGAACTGTGTCCCTGGAGTCTGTGTGGCAGTAATCTGAAGATTTCATTTTCGTAACCATCTGTTCATACAGTATACAAAAATGGTTTAGGAAAAGTAAAATCACACAGGTCCATTTCAAAAACAAATAATTTAATATATTATGTATAATGTATATATACACAGGTTAACTTAACAAGGCTTTACATCTGTTTTTGTACAACTGTTACAAAATTGGTCCACACACAATAACCCACACATAGTACATGCATAAGGGCACAGATACAGATAAAGGGACAGACTGAGTCTAGATGTACATGGAGTCTGGTTGGAGGACAGTGGTTGGCAGTACTACAGTTTGGTTCACCTCCATTTTTTGTTTTTTCATGATTCAAAATGCATAAGTATATGAGAGAAACAAAACAGAAAATGCAAAAAATAATTAAAAAAAAGACACTCAGGTAAGATTTGAGGGTTTGGGTTTTAAGGGACTTATTTTGAGAGTACAGAGGTGTGTCCAAACCACACTCTCAATATCTCTAATGCCGGGATCAGACTACACAATATTTTTGTCTGTTACGATGGTCAGTGTCAGATTTGGCGATATAGTGATAAATTCGTGCCGTGTCTTGGTCGACAGACATGACAGACTACACATTGGTCACCGACCAATAATCGCTTGCTGACGTGCGTGAGGTCATCGGAAAGCAGGTGCTAGGCAACGAGAAAATAAACAAACAACGGCGTCCGAAGCGGTATGCATGATATTAGCTGTCTTGTGTTCCGAAAAGGCAAAAAAAAAGAAAAGAAAAGACGACTGTGGACCCGTTCTTGGGTCGCATGGAGAGAAGAGTATGAGTTGTCAATCCTTCAAAGAGGTGAAAAAACACTATGTTTTAGCCTGTAGTGAAACCTAAATGTAGCTAGCTGGCTAGCCTTGTAGCCAGCCACAGGAGCCAAAGCTTGACAAACCTTTCCTCTGTTTCATAGTTCCACCTAGCGGCACCAACAACTTAATTTCTCTTTCGCTTCGACATGTTTGTTTACAGCGCTTCGTGCTCCTATTGGTAAACGTCACGGACGAGATGGGACACGTTGTGGACGGCAAAAAAAAAAAAATTCTAACATGCTAGTATGGCGGCATATGAGTGACAAAATCCGCGTGCACAATTGAGATCACCGTGCGCGTAATTCAAACAGCCGTGCACACACATTATTTTTGAGAGCGCTTTCACAGCACTCGTGCACAGAATATATCTGCTCGCGCGAGCAATATTGTAACCTGCGAGGAGAAATCCATGCTTTGAGCGCGCGCGCAGAATCCGAAGCAGCGCGCACAACTATCATTGCTCTCCTGCTCGCGAAACTTCCACCTGCTCGCTCGCGAGTGTTTTTTTCTGTTTGGCAGTAAGTGGGCGGACCCAGTCACAATGGTATCCCTATATCTAATTGGTTACAGTGATTGGCTTTTTTGTATCGGTGCAAGTAAACAAGGAAGGAGAAACAATAAAACGTTATGCTCTGTGAAGTGGTTGATGGAAGAAAAAGAGTTCACTTGAATACCTTGATACCTTGACCTCTGTCATGAAGTGGACTGGTAATTAAGCAGTGGTCTTTTATTTAATGACTTGTTTGATCGATTGATAGCGTGAAACGTATAGGTTGTGAATGCATCGTGAGCGTCCATGCTTCTCTATCTCCATCAGATGAATGGCAAATGTCACTGTGATGTGTGTAATGTCCGATAACAAACTCGTCGCATGTTTACGTAAACGTCATCGATGACGTATCAGGGTCTTGAAGGGCGAGGGGCACTCGAAAACAAGTCGTAAGGGTGAAAATGAGAAATGGGATTCGGCCTAAGTAGCCTTAATCAAATAAATACGTTGATGAATATATATACATGAATCATTACATACATACATGAATCACAGCACTCTGTGAATAAATTGCCAAAGGGCACGAACACTGGAATTATTATAATCAGTTGTGGGAAAGTGGCAGAAATATTACTGTATGAATTATGTTCATTCTTTAGGCTATTTGTTTATTTATTTAGTTTAGCTCTCCTTAAATTGACCGCTGCTGCAGCCAACACCCTTCAAAATGCACAACTTTTACTTTGAAGGCGAGCTGTCTCTGGTTGCGAGAGGACTGAAGACGAGGACTGTAACCAATTAGATTTAGGGATACCATTGTGACTGGGTCCGCCCACTTACTGCCAAAAAGAAAAAAACACTCGCGAGCGAGCAGGTGAAAGTTTTGCGAGCAGGAGAGCAATGATAGTGGTGCGCGCTGCTTCGGATTCTGCGCGCGCGCTCAAAGCATGGATTTCTCCTCGCAGGTTACAATATTGCTCGAGTGCTGTGAAAGCGGTCTCAAAAATATGTGTGCGCGGCTGTTTGAATTACGCGCGCGGTGATCTCAATTGTGCTCGCGGATTTTGTCACTCATATGCCGCCATATGCTAGTCTTTTGTCAGGACGTCGTGAGGTGTCCCAGATGCGGCGTCGGTTGTCATCCACTATGTCACACTACACAACATAAAACGATCGATTGTCGCACCCTGTCATTCCCGACTCGACCCGACGCCCTACGTCAGCCGAATCGGGCTATGATTGGTCTGATATCGTGTAGTCTGAACCCGCCATAATACTGATACTGGATCAGCTGGAGCATCTCTGTTCAGCTAAGTGCTTATGTTGTGTTATTAATCTTGCTTCACCACAACGGTCAAATTGGGGGGGGAAAATTATTTTGGCATGATTTGAAATAGCTGCCTAAGCCACTTTGCTCCTCCTGTGATGGAGGGTTGAAGAAACAGGCATGCTAAAGTATAGTCAAATGGTTGCACACACACACACAGGGAAGTACAATATGCAATTATACGTAGATTTTGCATATTTTTGATATGTCGGCGTCCCCATGCTTTTTTCATAATTGTCTAAGAAAGCTTTGGCATTCTGCGCAACGGGAGCCACTTTGTCCAGAGAGAGAGTTTACTTTGCCCTGATGGATCACTAAAGTTCCCTGCTGATCCACATAGAAGGCTTTGGAAGAGCTTGTAAAGGGAGAAGTAAATGATATATGGTTTTTCCTCTGCAAGTGTACTGCGCTGTACTGACACTGAATCAGTTTCTTTCCATCATGTTTTGTCCACACTTTGGCTCAGATCAGGTATGCTAAAAGTGTGCTGACCCAAACATCTGATATTTTCCCATTTAGGTGTTGGTAGGGACATCATTAATGACGCACAATATCTACTATTACTCAGTATTCCAATAGAGAACTAAAGGGTGCTGATAATACTCCCAACTGTAGGCCCAGTATGGTTACAGCACAGTAATTGTACAATGAAAAAAAACTTGCCAATGACTATGCTAACATTTGTTAAAGTTTGTGCTTGTCAGTGTTAACTATAACAGCAGTAGCTCTGGCTCTGTAGGTGAATCTCAACTGCATAATATGGCTTCCTCTCATTTTTTACTCCGTGATCATTATAATCAACTCTATTCATTTACAATTGAAGAATTTCGTTCCAAAAAACTGTACAATCCATTTTTGAAAATAAATGTTAATTTGCTCAATTTAAAAGAAAATGGATATTTACATCCTGACAATGTTATTTTGTCAGTAAAGAGCACAAGATAACTTCAATATTATTCAATATCAAAGTTCACTTTCATACAAGCAATCTTTTTTCCCCCCACATTTTTCAAATGGTAGTTATCTCATTTTGGAATGAAACTCGACAACTGCACTTAATGTCAATCAATGACTGCCATTACCATAGTCACTTCTCCAACATCAATACCAATAAAGCGACAAAACGAGCAGACAAATGAGATCCCCGCATTACACGATCATGGCCCTTGAGACAGACGCCGGGCTTTGAAATCAGCGACACTGGCAATCCAGTAGTTGTGAGTAAAGGGCAACTGCATTGTACTTAATCAAGAGAACACCAGTCAAGTTAAACTACCACTGTGTGACGACGCCAGGCTCTCCGCTTGTCCCGCAGATCCAGGGCTGATCTCAGGACAACGGTGGAAGAACCAAGGGAGTTTTGACCCGTCCAGCCTGAGGAAGAATGAGGGAGAGGGGGCGTCTCCTGGATAAAACGAGGGAGTGGGTCTATCCGTGCTCTCTGTTGAATTGATATGGGGCCTACAATTGATCCCTGTGGAACCCCGATGTGTCCATAATGACTTGCCGTTCCTTCTATGACTCTGATCACTTCTACCCTCTCTCCTCTCCATCCTCTGACTTTGTCCTCACTCTTTCCCAGTTCGAGGTCCAGATTCATGGACATAGCCCTTGCTCTCCCTCCCCTGGTCTTCCTATATCGGACTGGCACTGGTTGGTTCCACTCGGGCTGCTGGAGGCTGGAAGCTTGGCAGAGATTAGGAAGCCTGCTGGGGGAGCGACAGGAAGGCATGATGGGGCATGCTTTGGCCAGGTTGTGTGAACTCAGGTGTGGAGGATGGCTGGGCCCAAATGGGGGTCTTGGGTAGGTGGGGTGGATCTTAGCTGGGAGCAGATGGTGTGAGTAGAGGAAACTGTTGGGACGAGGGTGGGGTGCAGCTCTAGGTGCGTCCTGCCTGTTTTCCCTTTCTAAATTCTTCCCGTTACCCCCTCTTTCCTTCCCAACTCCCTTTTCAACCTTGTTTCCTCCAGCAGAGGATGGTTTTCCCCCCGTGGTTTCTCTAGCCTCTGTCCCTTTTCCTTTTTCATCCCCTTTTTCTTTTCTAGGAAGGCTATGTTCTCTCTTGCCTATTTCTTCCTCTTCCTTGTCCTCTTCCTCCCCTCCTCCCCCGTAGTTGCTGGCTTTGACTGGCTCGTGTTCAGAGTCCTCGTCAGCGCTGCTGCCTGGTGGGTGGTGGGTGCTGGGGCTTTTTTTACGTTTCCGGGTCACAGCGGAGATGATCGACTTGGGAAGAAAGTCCCTGGCATTCAGGTCCTTCTTGGAGCCCAGAGAAAGCTGAAACACCAGATGCAGGTCAGATAATGACAGAACAAAAGAAAGTCACGACTTCATATATCAATACAGAGTCTGAAATTAACACTAAGTGCCAAATGTTGGTAAAAATGTATCTTTGGTGGATACTTAGCTGGTAACTTTTTGAGATGATAACATTTGATTGCCTTGGTTATATACGGTCTCCAGCTTTGTCCCAGCTGACCACTGTACACTCTCAATAAGCCAATCAAAAGCAAAATAATGGCTCTGTATCAAACAGACTCCTGATGGGCTGGCTGTTACTTTGGCTCAACATGAAGTGCTATCTACCTTTAACTAGCTTAGCATTAGTTGACATATAGCAGGTGTGAGGCCACCAAAAAGAAAACCAAGAAAACCAATGAAGACCAAGACAAAAAAAAGATCCATTGTATAAGTAAGTGAGGAAATGTTTAATTAAAACTAATTAAATCTGCTCTTATCTCTTCATTTAATGTTTCACACAAGACTTGAAATAGCATTGAAATTGTGACACATTTATATGAAAAATATATATTCATAATTTTGGCCAGTGAAAATTAGTATTATTATAATTTTATTTTTTAATTTACCAGTCCTTGGTGGGTGAGTCAAAAAGTTAATGTCAGACACTGTATTAACATATTTCACAGTAATATTGAAAAACAATGAAACTCCAGAAACCGCTTGATTCATGTGTCAAAGATGATGTGAAACCAATAAAGTCATTGCATAAAATATCACTGTTTTTGGAGCTGGTTGCTTACCTTTGACTTAAGTGAATCGCTGGTAGTGGAATCTGTTACAGAGAGGGGTGGGGGGTTAGGATCATGTCATCAATAGACAAAGTTAGTAGCAGTGGTAGTGTTAAGAGTAGTACATAGGGGCAACATCTGGCTTATCACGGCACACACTACTGGTATTGCGACCTTACGGGGGGACACCAGCCATAATCACAGAATTTGTTTCTCAGGTCCAATGAACAGTTTTGGTGTTTTTTTTTTTTTAATCAATTTAAATGGAAGTGTGCATTGTATGGGTAAGAGCAAGGTACTAACATTGCCAGGGTTAGGGGTCTGATTCCCACTGCAGTCACCCATGCTAACGATGGATAAAAATCAACTGCAACTTCAATGCTCTAGATCTTTTTAGAAGTTTTTTCTGCACCTTTTATATTTCCTCTCGTTGGTGATCATCTTTTTCCTATGTAAAGCATTTTGTATTGCCTTGTTCTTGTTTTGAATTTGCCATAGGAGGCTCACAGTTACGTTTTTTGTGATGATACTCACTGTCCAGACACATGATCTCGTTCTTGTGGTGCGGAAATGCATTTTTAAGCAGTGGATATCAAGAGTATGTCTTCACTGAAGTTGTAATATTTTATAAACAGATTTTGCAAAAATGGCCTGTGCTCTTTAAATTAACAACACAGAGCGTAGACAGTAAGTGAGTGGAAGACTGAAGGCCAGAAAATAAATGAGTGAATAAAACAGCAGACACACACACAGAGAGGTACACCTGGTCCTACCGAAGAGGTTGATCCACAGTCTCAGCTAGGGAAAAGAGGTGCAGAAAGGTCCGGAAAGAGAAATTGAGGAAAAAAGTAGGAAACATCATGAGTATCCACAGGCAGAAATATAACGGCTGGAGAAAAAGTACAGATGGAGCACTGCTGGAAACGCCAAGAGAAAAAGGGCAAAGCCTTCACGCTGACGCTGATGTTTAAATCTTGATTTTACTAATTTATTGCAAATTTTAGTAAAATTGTAAATTGTACGCCTCACTTCCTGTCTCCACAGGATTTTTTTCCAGGCCTACCTGACACCGAGAACAGCAGATGGAAAAGCTTTCATGAATTGGCCAGAGGTTGGATCAATACTGTGCTATATCAAATCGGCAATAGAGAGTAGCGAAACAGACATTTGTTTAAATGGAAATGTCATGCATTATTATGTCAACCGGTGCCAGCTCCCTTCCCACCTCACCTGATGCCTCTCCTGGCATGCCTGGCCTGCCGATGTTGGACAGCAGGTGGTCGATATTGGGCACAGGCTGCATGTCCCGCTTATCCTCTGGGGCCTATTTACACAGACACACACACAGAATGAACATGACTAATCCTGTCCAAAGGATATTCTCTGCCAAATTTACTTCACCGTGCCGTTTGCACCTCCAACATACCTTCTCTTCCTTATCAAGCTCTCCATCGCCAAAGAACCAGTCATGCTGTTGAATTAACAAAACAGACTGTCATTACTTTAAAGAGTTTTTGCCATTATTGATAGTTTACAGAGAAGAGAGCGAGGAAGGACGGGACATGTTTTTGGATTTAAGGCTCTGTTTCGTATCATCTCACTCCCATTTGTTTGTTTTCAGGCTACATTCACGATACGCTCAATTCCGAATTGCTGCACGCATTTGATTTTTGCTCACATGTAGCCTATACTAGAATGTAACCCACATCAGAATTGAGACACTCTCAGCTGCAGTGTGAACATAGCCCTATATGTTGAGAAGAAATCCAACACAGTGGTATTTCCTGCAGTATATGAGGTAGGCGAAAGGTTCTTACGTGCAGGATCAGCGTCTCCACTATTTTGTAGCGGTCAGGCATGTGGGTGACCATGTCAGTCATGTTGTCCTCCGACGTCCTCACCAGAGTGGGACCAAACACCAGAGCCAGGTTTCTGGGCTCCATCTGGAGATCAGTCATTTTAATTTGTCATCCTTGAACAGTGGCCCTCAAACATTTCTGTACCAATGCACCTGCAAAGGCACAATAACTTCTATCTATATTATTATTGTTGTCGTTATAGTAATCTCCATCATCTTCATCATCATCAGTAGTGTATATTCTATGTATAGCTCTTTTATTATAAGATGTAAAATAAAAGCAATAAAACCTATATATGAATAATCCAACAAATCCAAACAAAAGGTTTGATTTTCATTTTCACTGCTGACTTCATTAATGTCTGCACTGAGAAAAATATGGGACTTTGATTCAACAAGTTCAGTTAAATGCTCCAATATAAAAATGGATTCTCAGTTCAGATACTGAGTTTGCTCGTGTTGTCCCCCCCCCCCCCCCCCCATCATCTTTTGAAACTCGAAACCACTGACGGTGCGGTTTACCTTGTTCTTTTCAGAGTGATCCGCCACTTTCTTGAGATGGCCCACCAAGAACTTGAGAGTGTGGTGACAGTGATCTGGGAGGTCATGGATCTGGGGTGGGGGGGGGGGGGGTAGGGTTAGGACGTACGTTGGGGAGGAGTACGTTGTTAGGATTCATTCAGATTAACTTTCTGTCTCTGAATTTATTCCAAAATGGTATATATCCAATTATGAAACAAACCTCCAAACCCACTTATATCCATTGCATTTCTGACTGCATGACAGATGAGATATTATTATTACAAATATCAGATGTAGGTCACCAAGGGAACATTGGTCCCGAATGCTCCCTGATGGGATTAGTGTTGGATCTACGGCTTCCAAACTGATTTCTGGTGATTTGTGTTTGATCTTTGCTCTCAATTAAAATAATATAAACTGCAAGATCAAACGTCTACTAACGCATCCTGTAAAATGATACTGTTTTATATGTAAAAAGGGCCCGAGACAACTAATGTGTTCAATAATATTCGATAGCAATGACGCGTGGTGAAAGTCTAACGGGCCGCCCACATTCACTGCTCTTCTTACCAATTTTTTCATGGTCTTCAGCCTGTCCCCTGCATCGTCTATCCGGTTGGCGTCAATGAAATCATTGTATTTGTCTACAGACAGAGAGAGCAAATGTGACTACAACCAAAAAAAAAAAATCTAAATCGCAGCACTGATTGCAGACATTTCCACATCAGGAGGCTGCAGTTTTTCTCTTAGAGGGAAAGGTGTTGCAGGAAAGTGTAGAATATCTGGCGAACAAGAGAAAATCTCTTTTTATTCATACTGAGCAAATCCTATCCTTTCTATATTGTGGACATATTCATTGATTATCATTCATGCTACACCTAAAGGGAAACACGTGACTGGACCCACCATCAGTAAACAGTGGCTCCGGCAGTTTTCGGAAGAAAGACTTGAGGAGGCTGCTTATCACGTTCAGGTCCTGCCATCTCTGTGGGGAGAAAAAGGGGGCGGGATTTAGTGTTTCTGGTGGAGTATTATTTCCTTGTAGAAGAAATTAAGAGAAAAAAAAATTATTACACAGCTACTTTTAAACATACGAGTCGTCATAACCTTCCCACCTTCCTACAAAACAGTGATGGTTTGCAGGATGGAATCATCTGTGGTTTTGAAATATTGACGGATGGATTTCAAGTCACAAACATTTTTCCAAAATAGATAAGGATCCTTGGATCATGGATCAGTGGTCCTTTAACCCCTTTCCTTTTTCACTGCGCTTAGTTAATTAGCCAGAAAAACGGTCATACTTTGGCTCCGACCACTCAACCATTAACTCAACCATTGAGATTATTTCTGCCTGATATTTCTGATAGATAAACCCTGTGGCCATTCTGTTACAGGACAGCCTCTCTAACCACTAAGCCACCCTACACACCTCCTCGGCAGTGTTGATGTCCATGCCCTTGTTGAGATGCTCCTGTAGGTTCGACACCGTGGCGTTGTTCCCTGGGACCCGGTAAATGCCGGTGTACTCCAGGCCGGACGCCTCCACCAGACCGCAACACGTCTCCACAATCAGCGGGACGAACTGCAGAGGAGAGGAGAGAAGAGGGAGGGGTGAAGCGAGGGATGGAGGGAGAGAGAGAGAGAGAATAGAAGGGGGGTGGATCAAAGCAGAAAGAGGGGGGTATTTATGGTGGAAGGGAAGGGAAGAAGAGAGGGAGGTGGGAGAGGTGGTAGGTGGATGCAAGAAGAATGAAGGGGAGAGCGATGAAGTGAAGGAGGGAGGGGTAGAGAGGGTCAAAGAGAAAATAGTGCATTGCATTAAGCACTGTGACTTTTTCAAAATTTCTATTTGAAAATCAAACAATATATTTTCTATGGTAAATTGACAATCTTACAATAGAACATTGAAGATCAATTTTGAGCGATCATATGTAACAAACAGACGAACAAACAGGACAGCAATTACCAAGTGATACATAAAATGTCCAGACAGTTCTCTACAATTCAAGAATTCACCATCAGTAATGAATATAATTCACTCTGCACCATTTTCATTGAAGCTTCTCATAAATGAATCATGTTCATTCTGTCTTTTTTTCAAGTTGAATGTCGTTTGTCCAATAATGTAATCATTATTTCATTTTTGAGCCAGTATCACCACTTCAGATCAGCCTTAACTAGCCGATGAAAAGATAACAGGTGATGTGAACAGTTGTCCACACGTAGAAAAGGCAGAGAACTACGATGCCAGAAGAAATCAGTTCACTCAAAAAATGGCTACTCTCCGATGAAGATACATTCATAACGGATTGTCTTTAGATGTCTAAATATCTCTATATTTATGATATTTTATATTTACCATCTCACTTGACTTTCAGCAAGAAAAGAATTTGCACTAAAAGACCGGAAATTGCATCAAAGATTGTGTGTCTGGAACTGACGACAGTTGTGCTAGTCAAATGCCTTTGACTTTTGATACTTTCCAATTATTTGGAAATTACGCTACATTTGAGCTTTGATATCACTTGGTAATTGCTTATACTGATCCACTATGTGTATGGAAAATAGAGTACATTTCAAGTTCTATTCCAAAAGGCTGTATATCCATTTTAGAAGAAAAAAAAATCATAATTTCAGTGTTATTTTGTCAACCAAAGACCTGAGTTACTATCTTTTAAAAAGCTGTACAATTTGTATGAATTTTGCACTACCAATAATTCAGTTAGAGTAGTTGCTAAAGTTACTTTGTGGTTGAGAGCAGGTTGACAGTCCTCCAGTCGGACACCAAAAGCCTTCGGGCTCCCTGTCTTCTTGGCCTTCTTCATGATGGTGATGCCCCACAGGGCCTTACTGTCATCTGACACACAAACACACAAACACACACACAGTTACTTACTTAAGTAACTGAAATAACTTAACAGCACAGCAAAAAGTCAAGGGGGGGAAATACTTGCGAGGCACTGTATCGGTGTAATGGTGCCTCTACCCACCAGTTTTGGAAGCCCGGTTAATGAAGGTGTTGTCGGTCTTTGCCAGGAGGAAGGGTGGCATCATGCGGTGGGCCCTGGGAGAGACATCTGGCTTGTTGCCCATTGGACTGCACAAAGTGCAAATAATGAATTCATGTTAAATAATCGGGAAATAAACCATTAATTGAGAATGGTCACAATAGTGTGACCCAACATACAGACCTTTGTTTCCTGTAGTCGTTCAGCTTCTTGTTGATGAGAGCTTGCCTTGAGAAACCAAGCTCCTAGAAAAAAACGTGAGGTACAAATTAGTGTGTGTGTGTGTGTGTGTGTGTGTGTGTGTGTGTGTGCTTGTGTGCACGTGCAACATCAAACTAACCTCGTTGTCGGTCTTGCTGTTTTCCCTGATGACTCTGATCCAGGCCAGCATGTCGTCCCTGTCCTCGGCCTGCAGCAAGGTATTCACAGAAGTCCTGGGTGGTCAACCTCAAGGTGTGCTTGCGCTTGGTTTCGCTGTAGGCAATGTCAATCAGGCAGCCGCGGATGCTGATTGGAGGATGCTCGTCCTGGCTGGGCCCCTCCCCTCCCCCATGAAGGACGGCCTCTCGCTTGTCCTTGTAGAGGAAGAGCGAATGGGAGTGAAGCGCCGAAAAGACTCGCTTCCATGGCCGCATTCCGCCACCGACTTTCTAAGACAGGGGAGAGACGGAGAAAAATAACCTTTAATGGGAATAGAAATAGAACTTCCGGGCTTGTGAGCAGAAGGTCACCGGTTTGAATCCCTGGATCGGTAGGGAAAATGCGTAGTAGTAGGGAAAAAAGTGAAGGAGCAACAATCTCCCTCAATAACCTTGACAGTAGTTTGACAGTAGTTATTGAGGACGTGAAAATATGGCGGCATATGAGTGACAAAATCCGCGAGCACAATTGAGATCACCGCGCGTGTAATTCAAACAGTGCACACATATTATTTTTGAGAGCACTTTCACAGCACTCGCGCACAGAATATATCTGCTCGTGCGAGCAATATTGTAACCTGTGAGGAGAAATCCATGCTTTGAGCGAAACTTTCACCTGCTCGCTCGCGAGTGTTTTTTCTTTTTGGCAGTAAGTGGGCAGGACACAGTCACAATGGTATCCCTAAATCTAATTGGTTACAGTAATTGGCTTTTTTGTATCGGTGCAAGTAAACAAGGAAGGAGAAACAATAAAACATTATGCTCTGTGAAGTGGTTGATGGAAGAAAAAAAAGAGTTCACTTGAATACCTTGATACCTTGACCTCTGTCATGAAGTGGACTGGTAATTAAGCAGTGGTCTTTTATTTAATGACTTGTTTGATCGATTGATAGCGTGAAACGTATAGGTTGTGAACGAATCGTGAGCGTCCATGCTTCTCTATCGCCATCAGATGAATGGCAAATGTCACTGTGATGTGTGTAATGTCCGATAACAAACTCGTCGCATCTGTTTACGTAAATGTCATCGATGACGTATCAGGGTCTTGAAGGGTTGTCCCATTTCATAGCGAGAGATTTCAACCACTACCCCTTGTGACTCTGTTCCGAGGGCCAAGCCGAAGGGCGAGGGGCACTCGAAAACGAGTCGTAGGGGTGAAAATGAGAAATGGCATTCGGCCTAAGTAGCCTTAATCAAATAAATACGTTGATGAATATATATACACAGGGGTGCACATAACTGGTACGCAGGTACGCATGCGCGACAAAAATCAGGACTGCGTAACGTCACTTGTGTCACTACGCGCCTTTGCGTACTTGACCGTTACGTTATCAACACCACATATCTCATCTACACATGTCAACTACTGTCGGAGATGTCCAAAAAACAACAGACATTAAGCAGCTTCTTTGGCGTTTCGCCACCTACAAAGAAACGCCAACCGGAGCCGGAGCCGAAGAAAATACTTTTTTCCGGAAAAGTGGCTACAAGATGTGCCGTGGCTTGAAGCTAACGATGAGCGCACTGAAATGTGGTGCAAGATTTGCCACTCGCATCCCCATCTAGCAGACAAAACAGGTGCGTTTTATAAAGGCTCAAAGAATTTCAACCATCCTTTATTTGACAAACATGAAAAGTGGGGGTGACACTGAGGAGGACAGTGAGGAAGACTGCACTTATTAAGACCACGCTACATATGGGGTGAGTACCAAACATTATCTCCTGGTACTCACCTGAGTAACTCACTAAAAAAGTTATGTGCACCCCTGTATATACATGAATCATTACATACATACATGAATCACAGCACTCTATAATAATTCCAGTGTTCGTGCCCTTTGGCAATTTATTCACAATCAGTTGTGGGAAAGTGGCAGAAATATTACTGTATGAATTATGTTCATTCTTTAGGCTATTTGTTTATTTATTTAGTTTAGCTCTCCTTAAATTGACCGCTGCTGCAGCCAACACCCTTCGAAACGCACAACTTTTACTTTGAAGGCGAGCTGACTGAAGATGAGGACTGTAACCAATTAGATTTAGGTTTAGGGATACCATTGTGACTGGGTCCGCCCACTTACTGCCAAAAAGAAAAAACATTCGCGAGCGAGCAGGTTTGCGAGCAGGAGAGCAATGATAGTTGTGCGCGCTGCTTCGGATTCTGTGCGCGCGCTCAAAGCATGGATTTCTCCTCGCAGGTTACAATATTGCTCGCGCGAGCAGATATATTCTGTGCGCGAGTGCTGTGAAAGCGCTCTCAAAAATAATGTGTGTGCGGCTGTTTGAATTACGCGCGCGGTGATCTCAATATCTTCATATGCCGCCATATGAAAACAAACAAATATGCAGTGACTCTACGATAATTTGTATGTGGCAATGTGTTCAACTGTGTTTCTACTTCAAGCACGCTTGAAGTGTAACCGCCACCTTTACCTTGCCCTTCTCTGTGAGGATCTGTTTGTAGTGCAGCCAGCCCTCCTTGCGAATGTCACTGAAGGTGATGTTTCCGAGTTCAGAGGTGGAGTGGCGTTTGGACCGGGCCTCCTCTTGGGCTCGCAGGCTTTCCAGAGACTAAAATGCAACCCGAGAGAAATTATGGGATGCACAGTGAAACAGTATTCGCTAACAAGAAAATCGATGTAACGAAGACTCACCCCATCGGTAAAAAAGCTCTTGACCCTTTTTGGTAGTCTCCTGTGGGTCAGAGAGCAGACAAGTTATTACAAGTAAGTAACTTACAACTCAAAGTTTGACTCAAATTCCTCTTTGAGCAAGACAGCTATTTATTTTTCTTACCAAGCATTCAGAAATACATTTTGGAGGAAGGTAATATTATTTATTATTAGCAAAGTAATACCCTATCATACCCATACACTATGTAACATTGTCATTGGCACCAAATAATCAAGACCTTTTTTTCCAAAATTTAAAATGGTCAATCTAGATTGGAATGTTGTTTTCTACTGTAAGATCTTTATTGCGTTAAAAGAAGAAAAAAACAATCAAAAAGATCTTCCAAATCAATCCAACTTCCAGTTCGGTTAACTGGAGACAATGCAAAGACTTTTCCAAAATACCAATCACTCATCAAAAAAGTAAAAAAATGAGTAGACTTGCCTGCATACAGTAATGTAACAGAATAGTTAATTGTAAACTAGGAGTAAGCTTTGCAACTGCAGTGGCTAATCAACATGTGAATTTTTTTTTCTCTGAGCTAGCAGATTTCTCGCAATTTTCTCCCATATTTTGATCAAATTTGCTCATTTACTAGATTTGTTAAAAATATTAACACCAAAAATCTAGGCCCTATATTATCACTGCTGTTTCCGAACGGTCAACAAAATACGTTACACCAAAAATGTAGTCTCTGTGGTTACGTTATTAGTTCAGTGACGGTTGGAGCCAACCACACATCTGCCAAGAAAAATAAATACTTTCAGTCAGTTTCAGTCATCATGGAAGGATAACTTTTTACAGCACTCGCCTGGAAGCATGGCTTTTCTTATCTCCAACCTCTCCGACACATCAAATGCAGCTTGAAAGGGTTCGTTACAGCATCATAAAGGTCCTATGTAGAACAATCTGAGCGTGGTGCTATAGAGAATCTTTTTCTGGTTCTCTAAGGGCGTTTTCACACCTGAAAGTTCGAACCAAGGTTCATGTTTTGTTACATTGTATACATTTGATCCAGTTAGTTTTGCTTTCATATTGCAATTTTGCAATTTTACTCCTACATGTTACATTAACACTCCTACATGTTCGGGAGGTTGTTTTTTTAAATTTAAATATGCAATTTGCACCATTTGCTTTCTTGTTATCCTGAGCCTTTGATAGGATAATGACGGAGGGGCCAATCGGGACAACCGGGACAAATCCCGGTGGGCCGGTGGGTCTTTGGGCCGGTTGGATGGGCTGCGCCGTGGTGTAGCCTAATCATTTCATAAAATGTTCAAGTTGATTTGCTGCTAACAGGCCGGTGACTAGATGTGCGTTCTCCACTCCGGACCTCTCTCTCTTTTTCTCTGTGTCAAACTGGCAGCACTGACAGACCTGACAGATTAGAGCCGGACGGGAACGTGACAGATCAACTAGTGATGGCAAATTGTAGATATGCTGCGTTGCAGCCTAAAGGGAAAAACAAACAAAAATAATGTAAAGAAAACTAGGATTAAAAAGGAATGAAAGACAAAGAAAGACACTAGACAGAGATCATGTGTAGTAAAACTAGTTTTCAGCCAGCGGCCCCAGGAGGTATTAATGTGTGACGATTACTCTACTACTTGGTAGTAGATGAGTGGGCAGTTTACAATGTTTTGGAGAGGATGGGGGGGCTCTAAATTTTCATCAATTACTGCTGTTTTACCACAAGATAACACAAAAAATAATTGCAATTTTTGATAAAAGCCGCATCAATAATTTTGGGCCGCAATAATCAGAAAGAATATTATTATGGCATTACTACCAGCAGCACCAACTTCAAGCGCAGTACTCAAGACTAGTTTGAATCCGCCAAATGAACGTCCTCATCATGCAAAAATTATACCGTTGCCAAGGATAGCCTGCCTCAACTTTCTGTAATTGGTCCAAAAGTTCGAACCACCCAAAAAAGTGTTTTCACACTGCAAACAAACCAAACCATGGTTCAGTTTGATCTGGACCGAGACCACCTCTTTTGGTCGGACCAAATTCTGGTCCTTTGGTCCGGACCGTGGTCCGAGGCACCTTTCACACCTACCATTTTGGTTCGGACCAAACTGAAAAGTCCGAAGTTCCGGACCAAACAAGGTAGGTGTGAAAGCACCCTAAGGAACCATTTTTGTGTGTAGCCTTTAAAACTGCTGAGGTCCAAACTTACGAGAAGACGCGGCCATCATCCCTAAAGGTGTTGAGACCCTCGTCGCATGACTTGGATCGCTCGGTGGTGATGGCCAGCAGGTAGGAAGATCGGCGACCTTTGATACTGCCTGAAGAAACCCAAAAAGAAAAAGTCAGAAAGAAAAACGGAGGGGAGGGTGGGAGAGAAAGATATGAATGGTATGAAAGAAAATTGTGAAATGAACAGAATGTCAGTGAAGGTGAACAATATGATAAGGGGTTTTTAGTGAGTGATAAATACGAGAGAAGACATCAGCAGGGAGAGGGATTATGAGGTTAAACATATATTAGGAATGCTATCAAAACTAATTAAAATTCAATTAAAATTTTAAAAATACAAAAAAAATTAAACACACAATTTTTTTTAAATAAAAGACCCTCAAAATTGAAATATGACACCTGCTAGTGCACAATTACTGATTATACAAACCAAAACAAATGCTTTTGCAAGATGTGCAAGGTAGTAGGCAGCTTAAACAGGTGTTTGTCATATTGAATGATGAACTTCAGGCAAATCCCCCCCCCCCCCCCCCCCAATATGATATATAGCACTTAGTAATATAATTATTTAATTGTTATCGTCGTATCATATATATATATAAATATATATATATATATATATATATATATTAAAAACTAAACTAAAACCTGCCTGACCGTGCCAAGCGAAACTCACTGCAGTCCTGGGAACGAAGTCGGACAAAGGGGGAGGTGGAGGAGAGGGTGGGGGAGACGGTAGTGGAAGTGAGGGCGGCCATAGTGGAGGGCTGGTAAGTGGAGGTGGACACCACAGAGCAGGCTGGTACGTGGCGGGCCCGCAGATCAGTACTAGGGCTGGTGGGTTCATCTGCGGGGGTCACCGTCAGAAAGGGAGCGGCCGAGGGGTGAGAGGTGAGGGGGTTAGACGTTGAGGAGACAGGGTGACGAGTTCCTCCACAAATTGGGAGTTTTTAGTTCTGCGAAACGTTTCTCAGAGGCAGGGCTGCGTGTGTTTGTATGAGTTCGCCCTGTGATGGACTACTGACTTCCACTCAATGCATGCCCCCCCGACCCTGAATTAAAATGAGCGGATATGGAAGACAAATCGCAAAAATCACATTTTTTCAATCATTCATGATCTTGGAAGGTCTGCATGCTAGCTAATTAGCTTACCTAGATAGCTTAGCGTCCAGTTAGTACCAAGATTGCTAAACTTCATAACTGGGTTTCAGTCTAAGACTATTATTGCCTTGCCCAATGAGGTTTAACTGAACTGATGACTGATGAGATAATCTTGATGAGATTATTTCTGCCTCCAGAGCAGCTCTGCCTCCGAGAAATGTTTGCAGAACTAAAACGTACATACATACAAACTCTGGACATAACGGTACAGTGACATTCATACATGCATGCTGGCCGTCACATCAACACATTATTAAACATGTATGCAAGAACCGCATGCACTGAAGGCATAAGCGGTTGGTTATGAGGACATACATGTAATGCACACATACACAAAAAGGATAGAAACACAGTCTTGGTGCGCTACAAAATTGTGTGGTTGTGTGTAGTTGTGTGTGGGTGTGTGTGTGTGTGTGCAGACGTGTGAGTCTGGGCCTGAACTAGTGTTAGTTGTAGGTATAATGGTGAGTCTCTCCCGTTTATTTCTCTGTCTCTCATGGTAAGGGTGGAGAGAGATTGAGAGAAAGAGAGATTAGCATTAAGGAGGTAGGGGAAAGGGAAGAAAAAGTTTCAAATAATATTTAAAAAAATGACAATATCAATATCCTTTATCCTTTTTGCACCAGGAAGCTCTGGTGCAATTGATACTGTAATAACTGGCCAGAATGTAGTAAAATGTCTGTAAGAGTCAAAAAATGCAATAAAACCTGCTGATAAATAAATTGCCAGAAATTGTAATATCATCTTCAGAGTGATATTGTAATAATTTTTGAAATTTCAGTATCAGGTTTTCTTACATTTTTGACACACTTTGAAGGACATTTTGTTACATTTTGTCAAATTATTACATTATTGCACTCTATAGAGAAGGCCACTAACCTATGAAGGGAATAGAGGACAGGGAGTCATGTGTGTGCTGCGCCAGGCTACCATTGGCCCTGTGGTTGACGTTGGGACCCCCAGAGACATGGGAGGGCGTCAAACCAGGGGGCTCGGGTGACTCCATGGGTGAAGTGTAGTGGGGGTGTCGAAGAGCCTGGATGGGGGTCCGGCGACCTGAGGGCGGCTTCTGCCTCAAGACCACCTCTTGATTTGGAGGGAGAGGGGAGATCCCCTCTCTCTCTTCCACTAGCCTGGCTCTCTCCTCCTCTGACGTAGGCAGGGCTGGGGTGGATTGGGGGCGGGGCACCATGCCTCCCTCGCTGTCTGCAGGGCTGCTGCTGCTGCTGCTGGGGCTCCAGTTGAGGTGGGGGCCGCTGTAGCTGGGCTCTCTGAAGGAGTGGGCCTGCTGGAGGAGGTGGTCGGCCTTGCGGGAGAAAGAGGGGCTGTAGCTTTTGTAGCCCACCAGCTCTTCCTCTTTGACTCTCCTGGTTTGGGGTTCGGCTACCTGCTGGCCCGTCTGCCTGCCACTAGGAGGCCCTGTGGAGGAGGTTGTGGTGGAGGGCATCGATGGGGTTTTGTGTTGCTGGCCTCCTGAGGCTATCTGGTCTTTTTGCTCGCTGCCTTTTGTTGTTTGGGAGCCTTGAGAAGTCCAAGTATGTTCATGGCGTGGTGAGACCAGTGCAGAAGCTTGGGCGAGTGTTTCCACTGAACGCCCGTAGCTATGTTCGTACTCGGCATAGGCCGCGAGCAGGCTCTCTGAGCATGACCTGCTTCCTGGTCCCGACATGCCCCCCCAGCCACCCAACCAATAGGAGTCATGGGAGGCAGCTGCCGCCTGGTGGTGGAACAGGAGGGTTTCTCGTTTGCAATGCTCGGTGGAGGTCGCAGGGGTAGCCATGGGTCCAGGGCCGAGTGCCAACCCCAGCCCCAACTCCACTAAACGGTCTTGAGATATACTGCGGTGGCGGGGGGGCATGCGTTCGGCTGCCTCCGCCTGGCTGTAGTACCAGTCCGACAGCGCCTGGTGGCAGAGGGCATCGGCGTGGGCACGGGATGAGGCCGGGAGGCTGCTCGTCCTCGGTGGGGGCAGAGTCGCTGAAGCAATGGCAGCATTGTGGTTGGCAAAGTGAAAGTCTAGCGCACTGATGGCTGAAGAGGAGCGACCACGGTGACGTCCTGAGGAGCCAAAATGGCCACCAGTATCCTCAAGACCTCCGGTCCAGCCGGAGGTGGGAGTAGCAGCGGCAGTAGGGCGGTTGTCCAGGTTGTCCGGGGAGGTGGTTAGGCCGGGTCGGCAGTACCAGTTGTCCAGGGGGCTGTGGTGGTTGGGGCTGGGCTGGGGGGCAGTGGAGCTGGGCTTGGTGGAAGAGTAACATAGGGGGGGCGGCTCAGGGAGGTTCTGGGCCCCTCCTGTATATGGCTCATTGCCTCTGAGGTAAGCATCCTGGGAGTATGCCTGAGGACAGAAGACACAGTTTAAAAAATATAGAGCGGGAGATAGAAAAAAGAAGGGATGAACAGACAGAGCAAGGCAGATGCAGCAGGCAACATGCAGCAAGATTTTCCACTAAAGAAGGAAAATACATAACCAAAACAGGGAAGTGAATTGAAAAAGTGACTTTTATCAATTAATATAACAAAAATGTAATTTCTATTCAATTTGTCATGTGTATTTAAGTCACTTTTCACCACCAAAAACCTAGTGGTAAGATTGTAGTCCTTTCTGCATCGGACAACTCAATGGCCATACCTTGCTAGTAACTAACTTGCTAAACGTTGTGGTTTAAGACCATTACAATGTGGAACAAAGGAGAGAAAAAAAGAAGAAAGTTAATACTCACACTTACCAACTGCAACACATCCTCATCTTTTGGCATAATGGTGAGTTCAAGAATGTTCTCACTACAGAAAGAGATGAGAGAATATTAAGAAGATCATGGACAGCCAGGTTAGGTGTTCTGTGTTATGCAGGATGTTCAAACTTGAAATGAGATTTGTCTCCCACCTGTTTTGGATGAGTGCGATCACCTGAGAGTAGGTTTTCCCCAGGATGCTCTCCCCATTCACCTTCACCAGCCTGTCTCCTGGAGTACACACACATTCAGAGGGAGTGTGAGGTGTGTGTGTGTGTGTGTGTGTGTGTGTGTGTGTGTGTGTGTGTGTGTGTGTGTGTGTGTGTGTGTCCTACCTCGACACAGTCCAGCTTGCTGGGCAGGGCCATTGTCCCTGACGCTCTTCACAAAGATGGTGTCCATTGGCTCTAAAGGAGACCGCTGACAACCTGCTGACACACACACACACACACACACACACACACACACACTTCAACTACTCTGAAATGTGAGGAAAATACACATAAAACCCAACAAAGTCAAGCCAACCCCACCTAGATACAAACACAAGCATCCTTTACACATTCTGGGCTTTCATTCTTTAGAGAATAGATAAAATATTTTCTTTTTTGGTTTTATTTGTGGAAGCGGGTCGTGTTGGCCTAAAGGTAGGGTGGCGTATTCCGTATGGAGTGGGTGGGTTAACATACAAAATACAACTCAAACCAGAACAAACAAATGCCAACTTGGAAGAAGAAGAAGAAACGGCTTCAAGATCACAACGCCTACCTTTTCCAGTTGCATTTCCATTCTCTTCATCCTGTGGGAGAAACAAAGGGGCGGTCAATAGAGAGACCTGCAGAGTAGAATAAGACCACGGGGTGGCGCTGAACAGCACCCTATATGTCTCTCTCTCTCTCTCTCTCTCTCTCTCACACACTCAAACTCACACTCACACACACACACACACACACACACACACACACAACCCCAATGCTCCACCTCCCAGGCCATGTTTGAGTGGCCCCACCTGACAGGGCGGTTTGAGGCGTTGCTGAGACTGTACCATTGGTTTGGCGATCAGACTGTTTGATTTACTCACTGACTGTCCCACCAACTGACTGACTGATTGACTGACTGTCTGTCTGATTTGCTCACTGACTGTCTCACTAACTGTCTGTCTGGGCCTAGCTCGGGGGTTTGATGCTTTGCTCATTCCAGACCTGGCCAGAGAAAGAGCTTTAGCCACACAGGCTGGAGGTCTGCTCACAGCGCCAGCTACTCTCCAGGCTGGAAGGGCATAAATGTGGGAAACTACAATACACAGAGATCTGTGTGGCTGTCGGATTTGTCGTCTGAACAACATGCCGATTAAAAGCAACGACCTTAGAAGGCACAAACAAAAAAATTCCAGCGAGTAAGTTGTATCCTGTCATGGTATTTTTGATCGCAAAATGACTTGTCTTTGATGAAAGTCATTAATTCGGTCTGTTTGTCTGTCATTCCCTACACTTGACTACTACAGGTATTTCCTTGTTGGGGATTTCAGGATTTCAGAAAATAAATCTGGGTTTGTCAGGCCAAATCCTGTGTGCCCAAGTAGTATTTACAAGTTGAAAGTGGAGGTGAATGGTGTTTAATGATAGGAAGCTTGTCTTTCCCATATGACATGAATGCAGTATTACACGCAGACCAAATTTCAAAATAAGACTACGATACGCGGACCCAACAAACCCAACAAACCCAATAACTATGGTGCAGTATTACGACTTTGGATTTACATATGTAGTCTTTCAAAAGAAAATAGGAACTCACAATGATTAATTGGTTACTTGGCTTTACTTAATTGAACTGAGTTTTACTTAAAGGGTAATTCCGGGATTTTTCAAGCTGGCCTCTATATCCATAAAATCGCCTATCATACCGCTAAGTAGATCCCAAAAGTTTCGGAGTTGCTCCGGTAGATCGGCTCAGCCGGCAGTCGCGAAACGGGGGCTCAATGGCTGCAATGTAATCTGTATGGGCATATAAACGCGTACAAAGTACATCCACTAAAAGTGCTTGATTTTGCCACTGACAGGCTCAGATTCCACTTTTAGTGGACCGCGTTTATATGCCCGCAGGATTACATTGCAGCCATTGAGCCCCCGTTTCGCAACTGCCGGCTGAGCCGATCTACCGGAGCAACTCCGAAACTTTTGGGATCTACTTTGCGGTATGAAAGGCGATTTTGTGGATATAGAGGCCAGGTTGAAAAATCCCGGAATTACCCTTTAATTTAACCCCGTTTTTCAAAATAAAATAAAAAATTTGCACACCAATTCCAGCTCAAGACCAAAGTGCTGTGTCTTTCAATAGGCACGTCTTGTACTGCGGGTTAAGCTTAGGAACAAAGATGGAGACTTGCTGGTGATAAAACATGACACAAACTGTTGAGTCTTTACTTTGTTTACTCAAATAAACACGAAGAGACCAGAGTACCATGCAAAGTCATGTCCTTTACTGACCTTCTGCAGCACATTATAATACAGGAAGTAGACCAAAGCAACAGATCTCCGATGCATTCAGACTGTGGCAGTAGATAACTGTGTAATCGATATGCAGAGCCAAATACACTACAACTCCTCCCTTCCAGATAACAAATAATATATGCACTATAGCTCTTGCTCTGTTGAAATTATACCAAAAAATACTCTGTTTACAAATAGTCTTCAGTGGCAATACCGTAACAGAAAATAATAAACAACAAGAACATATCATCTGAACAAGCTCTGAGACTAGGCTAGATGTATCATAGCATACTGCATTAAGAACATTGACAATCAACTTGAAATGCAACTTCGACTATCAATAACTATGCAGGAGCGCACATTACGTTCGCAGTGTTAGTCTCTCTGGAGGTCTACGGCAGCGCGCAGGGTAGTGCCTCTCTTCTGGATGTATAACCCCCTGATTAGCATTCCCAGCGGTGGCGTCCTGGGGTGAAGCAGGGGTAGGCTGGACAGCCACTCCACTCTCCAAGGTCGGAAGGTCAACTGGAGCGGGGGCGGGAGGTATGACACTGTCCACTAACTCCTGTCTGCTCTGGACTGCGGACCGCCTCAACTGGTCAGTGTGTCAGGAGCAGGAGCAACTTTGACGGTGTAGGACAAGGGACCCTTTTTTTCCTTGATCTGGCCAGGAACCAGTGTGATCCCCCCGGTAATCCCTGGCAAGCACTGTCTGTCCAATTTCAAATTGACGTGTTTCTCCCTTGTGTGCACTGATGCCTTGCCTCATCTGTCGATCCATTACAGTCCCTCGCAGGTTTGGTTTCAGCAGGTCCAGTCTTGAGCATAACCCACGCCCCAGGAACAACATGGCTGGTGTCTGGTTGGTTGTGGCATGCGTGGTGTTACGGTAGGCAAACAGGAAATTGGCCAGCTTCTGATTCAGGGAGGAATGCTCCTCTGCCATCGCTTGCATACCTTTGCTCCTCAAAGTGGTTTGTGCGCTTACTTTTCAGTTTCCTCCATTCCTATTTAAAACACATCAGCTTCCAGATAGTTTTCTGGCTATTTCTGCATAATCTTTGCTTTCCATTATAATGATAAAAAATGGCTCACTAAGGCTATGTTCACACTGCATCTGAAAGTGTCCCAATTCCCCCTGACATGTGACACAGATCTGATATTTTCTAATCAGCATGAACAGCAAAATGCTGCATGGAGCTGTATCTTTTCCATTCCGATCTGGACCACATAGATGTGTAGTACATAATCGGATCCCAGGCATGCAACTATACCTGACTTGTATTTTAACGCCCACGGCAGCTTGGCTGTACCGCTGTTAGTAACAACAACAACGAGACACAACAATGGAAAGAGCCGACTGGATTGGTATTTTGGGGCGACAACTCAATTCAGTCAAAACTCAAAGCCACATACCAGAACTGAAATGCATGTGTTTTCAACATTGCTGTCAGTTCATATTGGTATCACATGGGTGTTATAAATGTTTTGCGTCCACGTCAGAAAAGGCTCCAGACCAAAGTCCCACCCTAGGGAGAAGCACCAATTACCTTGAGGTTGTGGGAGGACTCTGGTGGGTAGACGATGAAGTGGCGCAGTGTGAAGCCGAATCCCTGCGAGTTTTTCTGGAGGAGGACAGTCCGGGGGCCATGCCACGACACACCTTCCACCTCGCCCGACGACAGCGGTCGGCGCCTATTCTCATTGGATGACACCATACCATCTTTCCGCCCCTTAGCCTATCAGGGGGGGAAAAAAAGATGGAGCAGGTGTTTGGATTAATACAGGACAGTGTCAGTTCGGCTACATCGGAATAGCAGTGGGGAGCACACCATTTGCACTCCAGCTAACATATCTAGTAGAAGCTAGTGTTAGCAGTGGCTAGTAGTCACATGTTGGTCTGAACTAAATTAGCCTGCTGGCTAGTAGCTAGCTAACAGTTTGTTCAGGCTAACTGAGCTGATTCTTCTCCAGCTCCAACTCAAGAGTGTTTTGGAGTAGGAGACTAGGGCTGAAGACAAGACAGTTTATTGAGTCACAGTAACCTACATTTGGAAACAAATCCACCTGATCACACTATTCACTTTTAATTATAACGTAACTGATGGGTCAACAAACCACAACAATCTTTTCCGGGTTTCTCTCTTTTTCTTATATTAAAACAGAATGACTGACATGGACAATGTTACAATGTCCGTGTCTAAAACCTCTATCAGTGAATGACCGGTGTGTACACATTCATTAGACTTGTGTGTTTATGCAACTGTAAGTTCATTCATAGATAGATAGTCATGCATGAAAGTATATATAATTAAAAAAATAATAATAATGAATCCTTGTATAAACCTCAAATCTCAATGATGATATCCCAAATAAAGATGTGCACAAATAAATATAATATAATTTCATTGTTTATTTAGCAAAACTGGTTAATTTAACAAAAACTGATGCAGTGTGCAAAAATATGCGAACCCCTTCAATCAAACCCTGTCCAGAGGACAGACTTCCAGAAATCTTTGTCCAGATGGTCTCTGGTAAACTTGCAATATTTCTTTTAAAATATTTTCATTTCACTACATGTAGAATTTCTTCTAAAAAACATACAAAATTGGTTAAAGTATTTTGATTAAATAGGGATTGCATGGTAAAAACATTTCTATAATTACACAAGGGGTTCACAAACTTTCAAGCATGACTGTACATTTCAGGGAAATATGTATGTGTATGTGTGTATGTGTATATGTGTGTGTGTGCGTCACCAAGGACTCAACCCGAACCCAACCTGGGCAGAAGTCCACCGACGGCTGAAATTTCTCAGTAACTTCCTCTCGTTAAAGAGGGGGGAAACTCTGTTTTCACTAACAACCTCACCCATAGTCACATTTATTACCTCCACGTCAACAATGGCAGAGTTAAAAATATATACTGGCTATTAATAACAGGTATGGAACAACAGGAACTTATTAGGCCTCATAAACACACACCTGGAAAATCGTTTGAACAATAGGTGGTTAAGGCAGACACTTCCACAAATAGTATGACAATAAAAAAACAACAACATACAGTCATCTTTGTTGTTTGGGGCAATGGTACAAAAATCATTGAGATAAAATCCATTTCCTGTTCAGTTTACTGTTCAGTTTACTGTTAAGATATCATACCTGAATTAGACCTAAACCTGAATTGATTCTAATTTGGCAAAGTTAGGATCCCACACAAGTATGCATAAATATGATATATGTTGTTATTAGTTTCAATGGATAGCTTTAATGTCTTTCTGTGATCTAGATGCTCTTTCAGAGGCTTTTCCACATGGACAAGAAAAAAAAGAATAAAACTCTGGGGGTAACTCCATTTCCTGTTCAGTTTACTGTTAAGATATCATACCTGAATTAGACCTGAACACATCCAGGCTTATTTCGCTTAGTCTGTCTCATTTTCAGGTTCATTCGGTTCCACAAAGCAAGCTCAGCATAGTTCAAGCCAAGTTGCTGTGGCAACTTATGCTTCCAAACTCTGGGCAGGCTAGATATCAGGCTAAAGCACAGTTGAAGCTTAATCGGTACTCCCGTAACACTGGTCCGACTGAAACGCAATGATTTTCAAACAAGGTTCCTCCATCCTAATGTTCAACACTATTACCCTAGATCCTACACTATCGGACATAAAATGTAACGTTAATAGAAAATAAAAAATATAACATGATGTAGGCTGTATCGGGGATACAGTCACGGTTCAGAGCGTTGTTAGGCAACCCCATTTAACCATGAGTGTCCAGCGAGACCTTGAGTGCCGTACTGCTTTTAGAAAACAGTTACAACTTATAGAAATAATTATTTGATGACACAATATTATTTTATTTCTAAATTATTTTTATTTAACAAATTCATTGAAATAATAAAGTACCTTGAATATATGTCAAGATGTTTCCACGGTTGCTAAGAGACGCATTAACTGTTACTGTATGGGATTTACAGTCACTGTAGAACACACTTTCGGCCGATCAATTTCCAGGATGGAAACAACCGATTTCATAAAAATATAATGAAAGTAAGAACCAGCCCGAACAGCTCAGTCAGTAGGGCATGAGACTCTCAGTCTTAAAGTTGTGAGTTCGATCCCCATATAGGGTCCAGTACAGTACGATGATTGTAATGTAGTAAGATCAAACCTAACGTACAGCCTTTACTACATCATTTATGGCGATAGATAGTACATTTACAGTCTTGAGGTTTCATATATGGCATGGTTTCATTCATAATATTTTTAGCTTTTCAGTTCTTTAATATTGTTGGAACACATGATATTTAATAAGGTCTACACAATTTGTTCGTTTTTAATTCAACAATTACTTACATTGAATCTAGCAGCAATTCGTTGCCAATCTTTCTCTCTCCCTTTATTTATGGCAATCGTATTTCCCTTTTCATTGTAATATGGCTGAATTCTCCATAGACCTCCACTAAAAGTCGCTGTTCAGTGGCCGTGAACATTGCGGCTCTGTCTTTACCGTCTGGCTTGGTTTAGCCAGATCACGGTAGCTTGACTTGGGCTTTGTGGAACCGCTTTAGCCCCGATTGATTTGTTAGGTTAATTCAAACCAGGCTTGCGAGGTTAATCGCCGCTTTTCTAAGCCTGCTTTGTGGAACAGCCCCCAGGACAGTTGGGTGTGCAACAGATCCCGAGTTTGGGCAAGCAGCATATACACAATGACATGTACATCTCACTAGACTAAATAGCAAAGATGATGACCATGGGGTCATGATAACACTCTGCAGTACCTAGCATTACACCGTAACACACACAACTTTCTCAGATTGAAACACACATGCAAACACACACACACACACACACACACACACACACACAACACAGACGCACTCAAACCCTACTCAGCCAGTGGACGACCAAAGGACAACAACAGGAAGTGTATGTCTTGAGACAGGAAGTGGATTGCCAAGCCCGTCGTAGGCGGTGATTCGGGGAAACCTTCGCCTCTAAGAATAGTTCCAGCGCCAGGGAGGAGACACACATTTTTCCAGAGCGGAAGCCAATCTCTTTACCTTATTTTATGCACAGAGATGATTATTGCAATTATTGCATGTGCTGGAAACAAAACAAAAATCACAGCAATCCTCTAACGTATTCCAACAGTTTTTTCCTCCCCAAGCACCCACTGATTCCCCTGTCTTTCCTGGTCCAGTGTTAGTGTGAGATTCTAGTGAGGATATTATTATCCAGGGACAGAAGGAAAAGGACGTCAGAGGATTCCTACCCGGTGACGTTTCTGTGTGTGTGATGGATGTGAGTTTCATATGAATAAGTAGAAACTCTGTGTTCAAATTCCCTGTCGTCTTCCATTTCTGCACATTTCACACGCAAGTGCATGTAAACGCATACTGAGGTGAGATATTCACCTCTACGCACGCACGCACGCACGCACGCACGCACCTGTTTTAGTCAATGCCCTGTTTCTGCCAGCTCTGTCCATAACCAAGCACTTAAAGAAGTGCAAAATTCTACCAAATGGGTAAGGTAATTTTACTTCCTGTAAACAAGCATCAATCAATCTCTATAAACAAGGCAGAGTGAGGCAGGTCACTCCACTAACAAAATGATTTGTGGTGGATTTGTTTTGCAGTGCAGGATTTTGGATCAAAACTGGCAGTTGACTGGCTCCTTCTGTGCCCTTTTTTACTGCTGTCTCTGCTGCTGCTCTTTTACTCCTTTTGAATTCTTTCATATTTTGTTGTCGTTCTTTTGATTTTTTCACGTTTCATTGTTTAATCCTGTCTGTATAACTTTCCAAATTGATCCATTCTCCGAGTGACTCTCCCAAGTTTGATTGTCTTTTGATATTTTTAGGTTTTATTGTTTAATCCTGTCTGTATTAGTTTATTTATATTGTTGTGAAGCACTTTTTCTGAAAAGCGCTATACAAATAGTTATTATTATTATTATCATCATCATCATCATCATCTCACATGTGAGTGACAGAAAAGACAGAGAAACAAACAGGGAGAGAGACTCCGCTGCATTTATCATTTAGTTTTGCTCACTTGGATTCATTACACACATACTAAACATAGAAACTGGATCACTAATACACTCTACCCACTAGCATTGTGTGCTGGAAATGGTATAATCCTTGTTGCATACTTCAACACGTGATGCTGAAGCACAGCCACACACACCCACGCATGCAGGCACACACACACACACACACACACACACGATTTCATATAAATCGACATAAATCTATGTGCGTGGTGAGAGCATCAGTCTCATCTCCCTTCGCCTCTGCTAGTCAACAGGCCCCCTCAGCACGTTACGCAACAGGAAGCACAGAGACACAGCAAAACACACGTGCACACACATACACTAGACTAGAATGAATCAACATGAATGTGACACATGAATGTGTTGAATGTCCCTCCACACAGCAGCCGCTCTGTTTAACAACCTAATAAAGTGTGGAATTACTGATCTAGAGCAGCAAATCTCTTCCATCTCGAAAAAAAATTACAACAATAAATATCTTATGTTCTCATTGTCATGAATGATATGACAATTTTGTTTAATTATGGGATCTTGGGGATGAGGTGAACTGTCAATTTAACAATATGAAAAAAAAATCCGAAGAAAATTTGAGATATGTGATTTTCATGCAAAAAAAACCAACATGAAAATATTTAAAACCAATAAATCAGCCACATAAAGTAATCACCGACTTACTGTAAATGTGTAGGGTGCCACCATCTTGCCCTACATGGATTTTTTACTGTCAATGCATGGGGTCTAATAATAAAAACCAGTAAGTCCACCTGCTGGGAAACGGAGACGGAGAGTCCTTCCCCCCTCACCTGTACTGATCAGAGCAGACAGGAAAGGTTAAAGACAACGGAAGAAGTAACCCAGAGGAGTTACACCTGTCCATGGTCATCAGATCAGACAGACGGGTGATGACAGAGGAAGACCCTCCAGACTGTTGACAGCAACGGCTGTTTTTTTTAGAGTTGGAGTCATTCTACTATGCACAAGGATGCACCAATGTCCATTATCCTGGTGTTGGATACTGGGCCTATACCAGAACACAGTCGCTGGCCCGCATTTACCATGTCAGAGATCAATGCCGCTGTACATCTACTTGCTTAACAAAGACATGAACCACTGGACATGAAATATTGAAACAAAATTTAAACAATAAAAGCACATGTAATTCCTTTGGTTATTCAGAGATGACAGATCTCAAAATGCCTTCGTTGGCCAATCAGGACAGAGGATTCAACAAGTTGTGCACTAGTCGCATTACCCTGCACTTGTTTTGGACAATCATAACTACCGATCCTGTAGCAATTTATAATCCAAATATACAAGCCAAAATCTTGACATTATCATGAAACCCCCAACTCTAGCGGTGTTAGTACCTTGCTCTGCCCATTAACACAGGACCACAACTGTTTGTCAAATATGCCAAACATTTCAAGGCAGGTTCCTATTGCTGCCACACAGCCAGCCACCTTGTTTAAATAAAGATTTAAATCCAATCTTACCTTTACAACACAACAAATCTGAGTGGCACACATTAAGTGGAGCATTAAGGATCAATCCAAGCTGATAGTTTGGTGACCCGCGTTTGGCTTAACAAACGTACTTTTTCTTTGTTCAACAATGTGTTTGTAAATAAATTCATTTAAAAAGGTAGTAATTTATCCCAGAGTTTCCTCTGCCATTGAATAGGTGTGGTGGGTCACTCAGTCTTAAGGTTTCAATGAAGAGTTTTAGTGTCCCATGATGGTCTAAATGCTGTTTCAATCTGCCAAAGATTTAATTCCGAAGGGGAAACTGAAAACTGCCATTTTTTTGCCCCGCATATTGAAAAATGTAAAGATAATAAATAATAAAATATTGACCAATGATGACTTTAATACAAAAATATGTATTGGCCTTAAAAAAACATATTGGTGTAACCTATACTTCCCATCTTACCCAGGACAGGCGATGCCGCTGAATGACCCTCCGGGAACCCTGTCTTCTGGGTGAGGAGACGGGGGTCGGCCGGGGCGAAACCCCCCGCAACACTGCAAGCCAGATACAGCGCGGCTCTGCGTCGCTACAGTCCACCCCTACCGAACACTGGAAACGCCACTCGTGGCCCGACGGAGCCGGCGCGACACCCGACACCCTCAACATGGTGCGCGCACGCTCGTGTACATTCGGTAAACGCACACACACACGCACGCACGCACGCACACACACGCACACGCACACACACCCACACACACACACCAAGGGTCACGAGGATGCAGAGCAAGCGACTGAGCTATCCAGTCACCTATGCACAATCTCTGCTTGAGGCATGGTGGTCGAAAGTCGATGGGCGACGAATCGGTGCTAAATCAACATAGATATTCACCATAATTCACCATTCTCCATAATGGTTGCAATATGCCAAGTTTGGATGTGTAAATTGGTAATTCCTGAGCAGGATTTGACTTGAGGTTGTCTGTTTTTATGGTCCATGTTGGGTATCATCCTCTGGGCAGCTCTCCTTTCTCTCATGTGTCACTGGTCTGATTCAGGATCAGTGTTAGGTAGGTCTCGAAAGGCCTCTCCTCGCCTTCCCTCACCTTTGACTTTTGAGTCCAATTCACAGGTTTAGGTTTTGGAAACCACTCCTGTGTGCTGTACTGGAGACGCCACAGTAACATTTGCCCTCTTAAATTTAAACTAGTCTTCTTCGTAGCTTCAAGAATACATTTGTCGGCGTGTCAGGTACCACACGTTTCACTGGAGTGGTCGGTTAGTTTGCCGTTGCTGTGAGGCTTGTCTTAAATTTAGAGCTCGTCCCTGGATCTATGAATGGAATCCATCCTAGACCAGTTGTAATCCGTCGCCGGGCCAGTTGAACTGAGCTTTGTTGTTGGATCGGATTCAGCGTTTAGCGTTGGAAACAATCCCACGCCGCTGCTAAGAGATCCAGTGCGTCCCTCTCCATGCTGGCACAACAGTGCAGCATTGGCTGTAGCTGACTGTCTTTATTGCTGTCTAACTATAGTCCTCTCTCCTCTCAGCCTAAGCATGCTCTCTCTCTCTCTCCCTCTCTCTCGGGTCTATTTGCTGACATCCCCGCACTCTCTTCTCCCCGTCCTTTTGCTATCCAGTCCAGCCCGTTAGTAGAGCTCTCGCTCTCTCTCTCTCTCTCCCTGTCTCCTCTTTTTAGACTCAGAACCAGGCTGCTGCTGCTGCCGCCTTTCTGACAGTGGTAGTACACAGTGATGCTATAAAGTGTGTGTGTGTGTGTGTGTGTGTATGTGTTAGAGAACGACAAACAAATTTGTGAAGTACAAATGTGTGTGAGACAGTGATGATTGTCAGAACAACTGTGAGCAAGTATAACTCCGATCGCATATCTGTGTGTGTGTGACAGCAATGGTGAACAAAGAAAAATGCGAACAAATATGCGCATGCATCTAAGTGTGTGTGTGTGTGTTCATTCCAGCCCTCCAACACAACACTAGCGGTGCTGTCAGAGCCTCCGTCCTCTTTTCGTTGACACCTGAGTGCCAAGTCCCCCCTCTGAAAGACGGAGAGAGCGAGGGAGAAAGTAAAGCTAAAGAGAAAGAAGTGAGAGAAAGTGGGATGTAGAGACGATAAGAGAGGCTGACGTCCACACAAACACCATCCAGCAGCCTCCACATCCCCCACCCCCCCCTGCTCCCCTCTCTCCTCTCGCTTTCTTCTTCGTCTGCAGTCTTCTCTATGGAAATATCAGGCCAATTTTGGAAGACCGCTACTGGTTGTCTATGGGAAGCCCTGTAGCAATGATGATGTAACTGATAATAATAATAATAATAATAATAATAAATAAAAACGTGCCTATAAATGGGTCAAAATTATTATTTTTTTCAGATTATGCTCAAATTGAAAATACATGTTAAAAAATTGTAATTAGCCTTCATACATTTATATCGGTCAACCCAGAGGTTTATTTTATGTGTTTTTATCTTGTAATTTTAATGTAAAATGTGTCTTTGAGTACTGACAAAAACATTATACAAATATTTATTATTATTATTATTATTATTATTATTATTTTATTCACAAGCTTAGCCATCTGAAAAAGCCAAAACCTACACACCCAAAGTTATTATGCTGGCTGAAGCTTTAGAACAAAATGAACTAATTGGAGCATTATTATGTGTGTGCTTCCCCATTGGATGCTTTTGAACGTTTTTTTTCTTCACTATGTAATAATCATAATCATGTAAACGTCAAAAGAAATTATGTGACTCAGAGTAGGATAAGCATTGGTCCGGGTCTGATTCTGTACGCCTCTGCTCCATAGCACCTCAGGGTGAACACCCAACTGCCTCATGGCTATAGGGGGAATGGTTTCTCTCTTTGGCTGATTGTCTCTCAGGTTCAAGTCAATTCATGGCCTGAAATACAAAACATACTAATTTCCAAAGCAACAGCAAATATAACCAGATTCAGTTCTCAAACCATGACAATGTGAATCAATTAAGAATAACAAATGGTCCACTAGCATCAAATTGATCAATAAATCAACTGGTCCAGGTAAAATGCACATGATCGGGTTGGACGATTGGACAAATACATGAGGGATTTGATGGACTGCATCTATCACCGGTGGAAATTCCCATGCCGATGTAAATTCCCTTAAACACAGTGCCATCTGCTGGCCAAAAGCAACAAAGCATCAGGAAAAATAAATGCATCTAAGATGAAAATGTTGAGACTGATTCCCCAAGCATAATTTGAAAATACTGTAAGAAAAACCTGGAAATTCTGCACCCGTGCAACAGGGGAACCCTGACTGATTCCGCTGCCATTTTCAGTGATGTCGCAACAATTCCTTGAATTTCGACATGGGGCGGGAGTACGGGAGTTTGCATGCACACAACAGGCACACACAGAGAACGAGAGACGAGAGACAAGGGAGTCAAAAGAAAAGATAGAATAACACTTATGTAATATGGCAAAGCGCTACACCAAGGTTGCTATGTTTGCTGAAGATAAATTCAGCAGTGAAGACGAGTGGACGGAGACTCCAGACAGCTTTGAAAGTGAAGAAGTTGTAAATATGTCAATATCTTTCCATTTCCTTTTTTCCTTTCTTTATGATTTGTGGCATTATAGCTGTTTCATACTGCACAAAACACATCGTTGAGTGCCATACTTCTTGTAGCCATGCTTGTGCTGATGCCATTGGTATGCAGGACTTATATACAGCAGTGACAAACAAGCCCACAGTGAGTCAAAAGGTGAAAGTCGCTTGGGGTTCCAAGGGTTAAAACCAAAGAGACAAGAGAGAAATAACATCTCAACATTGGTGAGTCCAGCTTTCTCTGCTGTTTTGAATTTGGTGATTCAATTTGGATGCGTCACTCGCCTGTGTATGAAGAAGATCTTCCACCAGTGTACATACCCGACGCCAGAATTATATCTGGGTGGATACGATGTAAGAATCTACAGCATCTCAATTAGAGGGGATGAGACACTGATCTCTGTCAGAGCCTCGCTTTGTGATTTAGGCAGAGACATTGGTATTTGAGAAAGAAAGTTTAAGAAAGTTTGCCTAGTGCAGCTTTAAACAAGGCATTATGGTGTTGTGCTACTAAACAAGGTGCACACATTTTTATTTAAACTGAGCAATTTTTAAGTAATAAAATCTCCGATATCCACAATTTCTGGAAAACATTTAAAAGCGCTGAAAAAAAGACGAAAGAAAGAAAGAAAATTTAAAAAAACGTTCAATTTATATCCTTATCAAGGTATTCAGGAAAAAAATATGTAATCGTCAATATCTTGCATCCCTAAGCCCTTGTTTGTGTGTCTCCATGTACATATTTTTCGGCCTTTGTTGCTCTCTCTCTCTCCATCCTTTCCTATATGACTCACTTCATCTTTTCTTAAGTTAAAGAAGAAGTAAACTTTTTCAAATGCTCTGCAGTCGGGGTCAAATGAGTGCTTAGGTTTGGAGAGAGCGAGGAGCGAGCGGACAAGAGAATGAGTGGGAAGAGAGAGAGCAAGGTAAACACAGGGCCGTCAACCAGAAAGTCAGCCTGAAAGGAACAGACAATACAGAGGGATAGAAAGGAGAGAGAGAGAGAGCGGCAGGGAGGTCAGAGAGGGGGAAGTAAATTTTAAAAAATGTAAAAAACAATAAAAAAATGTAATGGGTAAGAAATAAAAAAGACCCCGATCCCGAAGAGTGAAGGAAAAATCATGTCACTTTTTTCCCCTTTATTTTTTTACTATTTTCAACATTTTAGAATAATAGTAAAGTCATCAAAACTATGAAATAACAGAAAAGGAGCTAAATCAAAACTATCTTATATTTTAGATTCTTCAAAGTAGCCACCCTTTGGCAAATTAACCAATGATTAAATCATCATTTTAAAAAGGCACAAATGATGATTTAACCATTGTAGTTCAATATTATCCACCTCTACATTTCAAATTTCAAGTTCTAAATGAAAACTACTTGTTGGGGGGTGGATTTCCAAAAAACTTTTTAATTAAAAATTTAGTTTTGAAAAGAAATTCATACATAGGCATCAACTATATTTGTCAAGCATCTAATCAAAATGGCTTTAAGATGAGAAACAGTCAGGCGTGTCCAAACATTTGACTGGTACTGTACACATATGTATCGCTACTGTCGCAGAAAAATCGCGATGAAACTTCCAGTGGGGGCTTATTAGTTTAGTTATAAGTTTGCCTCAACACACTCCAAACTAATGATTGTTGTTTTATTGCATTTATTTCTGAGTTACACTACAATTTATCTCTATCTGTAAATTAAATAACTTGTATCACAGATTTTCCCTTACCATTGAATATGTGGCAAGAACAAGAAACAAGTCCTTATGGGGACATAAAAATGGCTCAAAATATCTGATATTGGCAGCATCTATACAAAAAAATTAAAAGAAACAAGCCTTCATAAACGATACCAGTCAAACTCTAGTACCAACCTTTGGCAATATTGGTTCCCTTCCATTCATGCTAATAAAGCTTTGTTGAATTGAAATAGCTATTGACTTTTTTTTGTGGAGAGAGAGAGAGAGAGAGAGAGAGAGAGAGAGAGAGAGAGAGAGAGAGAGAGAGAGAGAGAGAGAGAGAGAGAGAGAGAGAGAGAGAGAGAGAGAGAGAGAGAGAGAGAGAGAGAGAGAGAGAGAGAGAGAGAGAGAGAGAGAGAGAGAGAGAGAGAGAGAGAGAATGAATAGAGGTATAGAGAGGAGGCACTAAACCAACACAGCAGCAGGGGACAATAGAGACGCTGGAGCCTCTCAACAATATGACACGTGGGAGGGAGGGAGGGAGGGACACACACACACACACACACACACACGTCCTGCAAAGGCAAGCAACAGTAACTACTATTTATTACTCATTTCATGCTATTACTTTACAGTTTTTACTCCCTGGGAGCAGTAATTTGTTACACTCCTTGTTAGATTACCGCATTGTTACGCCCCCAAAAGTGGCGGCTGCATCCTCTCTAACCTATCCGGATAAGTTGCTTTCCTCTCCTGGGAAAGATCAGGAAACTCAACGCCGTTGATGTTCAGTGTTCTTGGCTTTCCTTTTGCTCTTGCAATGTAATTCTTTACACTACTCCAGCACTGGGAAAATATGTGGAAATAACATTAGTGCAACACCCAACGCTGGTTATGACTTGAGTTTAACTTTCATAACGACAACAAATACATACTATCCGCTTTAACGTGCCAACAATCCTTTAGTCAGGACAGGAAGTAGCCGAACCCTTTCTATTCTCCACACAGGAGAGAAAGAGCGAGAGACATCGAGCAACAAAGAAAGAGAGCGAGAGGGGAAGTGGAGAAAGCATGTGGATGAATTTCACCTACTCTTACAGCCACAAGTGGGCAGCACAGCATTACATGAAGTGCCTTCAGTGATTGATACACTGACTGATTCACTACACACTATACATAAAAACATTGCATGCACTCATACGGTACTTCTTCTCACAACCTTGTGGAGAATTTTTAACCCCGAGGCAAAATATTTTACATATTTTATCACACCTCATCTCTTGGCTTCCATTTGTTAAATCAAGTAAAGTCCAGCCATATTTATTTATAGAAGTCTTTTCCATTTGCAGTTGAGGCACTTTAACTGATTATCCAGAGAGACGTGCACAGTGAGTTGAATGAATGCAGTCAGTACTATAAGCTTCAATTGCTAGATCACGACATTAAATGTTAATGCCTTAATGTTTTGGTGTTTTTTTGTTTTCTGCATTAGTGTTTTACATTACTGCTCTTTATAGTATTTTTTTATTATATATTTACAAACTTTTAATTTCATTATTTTTGAAAGCTTTGAAAAGCAAGACTTGGGGCACCCCAGTGGTTCACCGGGTAGAGTGTATACCACAAGGCTCAGTCCTTCCCGCAGTCAACCAGGGACATTTGCTGCATTTGCTGCATGTCTTCCCCTCTCTCCCATACCTTCCTGTATCTGTCAAATAAAGGCATGAAAAGGCCCAAAAATATATACTTAAAAAGAAAAGCAAGACTTTCCCACAGTGGTGTAGGTTTATTGCAAAGGGACGTAAATACATGTTAAAAATAAGACATGTTCACAATTCTCGTATTTGTGAATTTTCCTTCAGAATAGGTTCCGCTAGCTGTAGTTTAGCCCATAGAGACTCTTCCCGGACCTTTACTACCTCCACCTCTCTAGAAGCCTGATAAAAGTTGGTAGAAATATTTATGTATGTTTATGGGTGGCAGCCTAGTTAGAGACTGATGAGATGAGAACTGAAGAGATTGATCTGTAACCAGAGGGTCTCAGCTTTGATGCGTCCTGTCCTGCTGAAGTGCCTTTGAGCGAGACACTGAGCCCCTTCTGGCTCTAAACTAAACAAGTAATTAAAAAATGTATGATGTGTACTGACCGAAATATGCTAACATTAGTAGCGTGGCGTCATACTGAGAGGCATAAGTGGGCATAAAAAGGACACACTCAGGCACGCACGGATGCACACACACCATCTCTCTCTCAAAGGCAGGGGAAGCCTGTTAATTGACCTATTTGTAGTCAACTGTGAAAATTGTTGGGAGCTAAAAAATAATTGTACTTCAACATCAATGTATGTGACATAACTGACCCGTCTTTAAAAAATGCGGAAGAGGGTACAAACATTGCAGTCTTTAAGCAGTTGTCAGTGACCAAGCAGGACCGACTATCCACAACTTAAAGGGGCAATAAGTCAGGTTTTTACTACTTAGCACAAAATGTCATATCAAAAAAGCAAATATTTAATGCACCTTAAATCTTGCACTTTGTCCTTATGCCACTCACTATCTCACGAAAAACACATTACTTTCATTTCTTTTTGGGTGCAGTGTAAAATAAATCAGCGGTCTGGAGCTTGTGAAACTGAGCGCCTTTCACCGATGCCGGGCCGGGGACGTTCTGTGACCATGGTGCGGCCAAAGACGCCTCATTGTTCTGCCCTAGAGAGACCGAGCCCCTCTGAGATCAGCTTGGTCAAGTTGGGCTCCGAGCGGACTCCGTATCTCCAGCATGGGCCGGGACTGACCGCAGACCAGTCCGGGCAGCTGTGTCGGACCCGTTGTTCCGCATTAGACAAGAGAGTCCTGTGTGTCCGAGGAGGTGACGGAGCAAACCAGTTCGGGGGTTTTGCACTAGAGGGGAAGGAAGGAAATGACAGGAAAGCGTAACCCCAGACAGACACACTGTATACTGCTGGTAACAACAGCTCTGTTCTATACCATGAACTAGTCTTAAGACACCATACTTCAGGTTTAAAACTCTCCACTGTGGAATCTAATCAAATTGTCGCATTAAGATCAATCCAGGTTTCCTAGCGTAGTATTAAATATGTAATCAAACAAACTGAATCATACCCATTAGATTGGATGACACCGAGTGGCCAATTTCGGTTTTATTAAAGATTTTATTAAAGATGTATCGGTCTTTTTTATTTTTTATTTAATTTTTTTATTAAAGATGTATCGGTCTAACCCGATTAACCATGCAGCAAACCAAGGTGTTTTAGGTGAATTAGATCATCTTGCTTGGCCTAAAGGATGCAATCAGACTATGCCAAAAAAGTGAAACATTTCTTCACTTATTTATTTATTTTTTGAAGAAAAACAAATATGACGAATCAATACTACGACTTGGTGAGATGCACATCGCTCCCAGTGCATGCAGGCATTAATAGCACCGGGGAATGAGAATCGTATGAGGCGAATGATGAGCTCTGCAGCCACTTCCAAGTCACTTGTTTTGAATCTGGTTAGCTGATTTGCCTTCCTGGCAAGTGCCCAGTCTATATTTTAAGGCTTTTGTGCTTTGTTTATAGGCATGTGGAAACGACAACATCGCTTGACACAAGTGGCACTCCTCCTCCTCATCCTCCTTCATCTGCAAAGCACGTGGCTGCATCTCTGACGCTTCCTTAATAATAAAAAAATTATAAAATAATAAGTGTCACCCTGAACGCCTTCAAGATGTCTTAATCAAACTCAATCAGACTTACTAACGTCATTTTGTTTCAATCCACATGGCATGGCTGTGTGGAAATCTGATATTGACAGTTCCAAAGCCAAGAGGGGTTGGATTGCATATGAACTGACCGGATCGCAATTGTTTTTCTCATTTCGTATCAGTGTGAATCAGAACCAAAACACACATACATTATATATCACATTTTAGAACTTTAGGCTCTTATCCAAAGCATGAAGGGTTCAGTCTTCCCCTACCCAGCCACACACATTTAGAAGTGCTGAAAAAGCCACTTTATCTAGAAAATCCCCCTAGAAAAAAACAATTCCCATCACAACCACAATACATCTCTTTTTCCCCCAAAATGAAACGTAATGTGATTCGTTGCCAATATCGCACGGCCCTAGTTGTGAACACGTCAACCACGGATGACTGAGGCGGGAGGGCAGGTGGGAAACCTTTGGCCCAGTTCCACCAGAATAAGGCCGATTGGTCCCGTAAACACCAGATGAGACACTGAGGGTGAAGAGTGGTGAATAGTAGCGAGTAGTGAAAATCCACCCTAAAACACTTTTACAACGTTTTTCTTATTCCCCTGATTCATTAAATTAAAGGTAAATGATGTGACATCACTTATAGCGTTATAGCGTGGTACCTGATCCCAACAGCACAGGGCAGCAGCTGGGTGCCCAGATGGGGCTGGGCCGTGCCGTACCCCCCCTAGCTGGAGCTTTCTGGATCACCAGGGTAAAGGGGGGCATTGTGCACAGCCGGCCAACCACACACACACACACACACACACACACAGGCCGACAGCAGCAGGCTTTGTTGATTGCACCCGATTCCACCCGCCCACCCCCCCCACACTTTCTGTAGCTTTTCTGTTTTTTATCTGCCGCTGTTTCATCCATCACTTGCTATCCAGCTCCCACTCGTTGGCCGGACTATTCCCCCTTGCGCTTTCCCTTTTATTTCATCTGAGAGCATTTCGACGCGCACGCACACACGCACACACACACACCATTCCATCACTGCACTGTAATCACCAACACTCTTTCATTGACACATTCCTGAGCAGCCCACCTGTTGAAAGAAGAAACGCTAGTGTGTGCTGAATAAATATCTCTCTCACTCACACACACACCTTTTCCCCAAAGGCTATGGTGGTAACCATCAGCCATCAGTGCATTAAACAAGGGTGTACTAGCCCCATGCCCAACCTTTCAACCTTGACCCACACAGCATCTACCCACCTCATTTCTCTCTCTCTCTCTCTCTCTCTCACACACACACACACGCACACACACACACACAATTCCATCACTGCACTGTAATCACCAACACCCTTTCATTGACACATTCCTGAGCAGCCCACCTGTTGAAAGAAGAAAGGGCTAGTGTGTGCTGAATAAATATCTCTCTCACTCACACACACACCTTTTCCCCAAAGGCTATGGTGGTAACCATCAGCCATCAGTGCATTAAACGGGTGTACTAGCCCCATGCCCAACCTTTCAACCTTGACCCACACAGCATCTACCCACCTCATTCCCCTCTCTTTCACTCACACTCACACACACACAGTCCCAGCTTAACAGAGCTTCATTGTCATGCCTGCATTTCACAGCATGTCTCGGCCTGCCCCCCTCCCACCACCGACTAGCCCGTTTACCATACAGTACCGAGCTAAGCCTCTCGTTCCCGAATCCGGAAAAAGACAACAACACAACAACAATGATCATTCCCATCTTCCCATCCCCGCTGTAGCAAGTTGCTCCCTGTCACTCATTCCTTTTTTTGATACCACTTCTATTTGGTACTATCAGCCAATACAGAGAGAACCAATGTGAGCTCTTATATCTTTACCAAGTAATACAAGGTCCAAAATTAACACCTGCGAAATGCCTGCCCTCCCTGCTGATCACTGGAAACCGGTAAAAGTACACCTCAAACTCAGATTCAACACCTGATAATACAATACTATCAGCCAGTAAAGTAGAAAGTAGTAGAAAGGTTTCAATTATTGTGATACTGGTATAGTCATTCTAAAAATCTTGGGGTAAAATTCGACCCTACCCTCTCATTCGAGTTGCACATTAAGGAGATCACTAAAACAGCGTTTTATCATCTTCGTAATATTGCCAAAATTCGACCCATGCTAACAGAGGCAGACGCAGAAATTTTAGTACATGCCTTTGTATCATCCAGAATCGATTATTGCAATGCCCTTTTTTCGGGCTTACCTACTGCGCACTAAAAAACTACAACTGGTCCAGAATGCTGCCGCCAGAATCCTGACAAAAACTAGGAAATTCGACCATATAACTCCCATTCTATCCTCATTACACTGGCTACCAATTCAGGCCAGGTGTGACTTTAAGGTGCTTTTACTTACATATAAATCATTACATGGGATGGCACCGTCCTATTTATCCGATTTGATTATACCATACAAACCACCACGCACCCTCAGATCTCAAGACGCTGGCTACCAGTTAGCTATTCCTAGTTCAGGGTCCTGCCAATGGATATTAGCATCCTGTTTACATGTCCTATTCTCCTGGTCTACCTGCTCCTGTCCACTGACGCTGGTCATGTTTGTCTGTGAGTGCGTGTGTGTGTGTGTGTGTGTGTGTGTGTGTGTGTGTGTGTGTGGGTGAGTCTCCTATCTGTTCCAGGCTGCAGCCCGGCAGAGTTGGCATCTGCGTGGTCCCGCCTCCTAGGACGATGCTGACTGAGCAGGCGTTGCGTTCTCCTATCTGGGCAGAGTTGGCGTCTGCGTGGTCCCCTAGTCCTATGATGACGCTGACTGAGTTGCCGTTGCTGTGATGCCGCCCCATCAGATCTGGATGTCCCACCAAAATGAACTTTCATATATTGTGTATACTCTGCTTGCCCAAACTCGGCATCTATTGCACGCCAAACCGTCCTGGTAGGGGGATCCCTCTCTGAGTAGCCCCTCCCAAGGTTTCTCCCAATTTTCCAATAAGGTTTTTGTGGGAGTTTTTCCTTGTCCTCTGTGAGGGTCTAAGGCTGGGGGATGTCGTGTACTAACCATTTATTATTTTCACATGTTGGGCACGGTGAAGCCCTTAGGGACTGTAACGGTGATTAAGGGCTATACAAATAAATGTGATTTGATTTGATTTTAATGATCCGTTTCTCATCAGAAACTGAATCTGTGCTTTTAAGCTCTTGCAACAAGGAAATGAGAGATGTTAATGAAAATGTTTATCATACCACAATTCAAATCATTTAAAAAAATAATAATTTTCACAATAGAGTGATCCAACAGAAACATCTAGAGGTGATATAAGGTAATATAGTGGTGGCCAAAATTGTTAGAACACCTGACAGATCTGAAAATATTGACCTTTTCTTGCCTCCAAAACATGATTTCATTTCATAATGTTCATGAAACATGCAGATGGTTGCTCTGAGCACAACAAATATCAGATGAAGTGAGTCCTACTGTTTTTATCCACTTTTAACTTTAATATATTTATTTAATAATATGTCCCTTTTGCAGCAATTCAAAAGAATCACACAGCTGTGTCCTAAGACTCTTGCATCACCATCAATTTAACCACCATCACACCTGACAATGATTACACAAGTAATTTGGCTTCTTCTGTGAAGGAACATGATTGTGTGACATTGACAGTGAAATAGGCCTAGCTTGTTTTTTGTAAGGAAAATGACGTAAATCTCCTTATGATGGCTCTATTCTATGGTTTATAGAGCATAATGATGACTTTGTATATATTTCATTCGTTTTATGGGTATTTTAATGGCCAATTGAACAAAAACAACTGAAACCTCTTAAATGTATGCCAAGTGTTCTAATAATTTTGGCCACCACTGTATATCACCATGCAAGTGGAATAATAATACTGCTTTGTCATGAGATGTAATTTTTTAGCCCGAGAACGAGGCTTTTTAGCGTTCGTAACTGAAAATGTATTGTCACACTGGTCGATTGCTCATGGCACCGTCTCACAGCACCATCCTATATTGCTGAGGAGTTGAAAATGTGAGTAGGTGTGTGTGTGTGTGTGTGTGTGCCTGTGTGTGGGGGGAGGGGGGGTGAGACTGGTAGAGTCTTTGAAACACCAGCGGGTGGGGAGTTTTTGCTCCAGTACAGCCCGGAAAGTTTTGAAATCCAGAAATCTCAGCGCCAAGTAACCTAATCATTAAATCACTGGTACTGATCAACAACCCTATCGACCCCCCTGCTGATATATTATGATTTGTGCAGTAAAAATCTCAGTTATCTCAGAGCTTTAACCTCTTAAGATCTTGGGAAACACAAGTGCATAGGATAATCGACAAAGATGAAGTTGTAGCTCAAGTGTTAGCTCATTGGGCTAGCTACATCTGATTGATAACAAGGCAAAATCAAAGCATCATCTTTTGTTCCGAAAAAAATGTGGGAAAATTGTGAAAATGTCTAAAATAGTTTCTTGTCTTGTGTAAGCCTATGGAAGGCCTAAGTATGTATGCATCACTACACCTGTATAGTCAGGTATAGATACTGCTCATTACATTTGTAGTCCGTTTCAGCCAACTACATTAGCTACACAGCTCTTTCTTGAGGCTTTCTTGAGCAAGACACTGAATCGCTACCAGCTCCAGGGCTGCTGGTCTGTAAGCTGAACTTGACCTCTGACCTCCCTGAGCATTTGGGGGGGGGGGGGGGGGGGGGGGATCAATCAAGGATTACAACATTATGACAAAATGAGCAAGCCGGACAAAGACCTGAGGTGAAATGTGCTGCTGTAGAGAAACAGATACAAAAGACATGAGAGCACTGTAGGTCTGAAGCGGTAAGTGGTTCGTCGTATGCATTATTAAAACGGGTCCTGGTGGTAGTCCGCTCTGAATTTGAAATGCTACCCGCCTTTGAGTGCTGCATATCTTGGAGAAACGCAACCGTTTTGCCCACATGATCACATGGAGTGAAAGCAAGCCTGGCACAAACTAATTACCCTTTACTGACTGTGCTAAGGGCAAGCACTTCGAGGCCCGATACGGGACATATAAGGCGAGAGGAGTCTGCTTGACTAAACACACAGAATCTGGAGTGTGTGTGTGTGTGGGTGGGGGGGGGGGGGGGTCTTTGCCATGTGATGCATGGCAAAGGTATCATTGAACTGTAAACAACAACTTTAGCACAAAGGCTGGATGAAAATCTACACATTTCTGTAATTTTTGTTGGATATCTTGCGTGCAAAATTGTATCCTTATAAGGTAGTCAATGAATAAATATCACTTCATTCTACGCCATTTTTCAGAATTAAATATTTCCTTATATCAAGTAATCTGTAATGTTTGAGAATAGGCAGAAGTGACATCAACTTTGGCCCCTGATTGCTGTGTAGGCCATGTTAGTGTATTAACTGTAATTACAATATTACAGAATTATTAGCTTAGGCGTATTACTGAAATTGAAGCCAAAACCAAAAGTTTACATGGCCATTATCAACTTTCTATTAGCTGTATCCTCAACTGATGGAATCAATAGACATCGAGGTTCTGCTGACAGTGCCTAATAGTCTAATCCAGGGGTTTTCAAAGTGTAAGACAGTGAGTCTCCCTTCAGAGAACATCAACATCAAGTCACTCCCCCATTTAATTAAAAGGCATAATAATAATAATAATAATAATAATAATAACTACACTTTCTGATTTATTGAGTGAGTATCTGCATTGCATCAGCTGGAAGGAACACATGAAAATGAACTTGCTTGACATTATTATGTATGAAACTGGCAATCAGACTTATTTACTTATTAATCGAAGGTGCCGGAACGGCCGGATCGGATCCGGCTCGTTCCGGCCCACTTTAACCCCTGTACACAACCCATTGGTGCGCAATGCTGCTTCCCGACACCATGCGTAAGGGCTGACCCATTAAGTAAAGTTTAAAACACGCTCTGGGAAAAATACACATTGTTCACTCGTTTTAACCCTACCGTGGATAGCCTACATAGCCTTCTCTACCTTAATGGTACCTAATACCTTAATTAATAAAATAAGAGATGCCGGGGCTCAACTCGCGACGCCCCCCGCGGAGGAAAAAGGGTAAACTTTTCCCACCTCTGTGTCGCCAGAACCAGAAGCCAGCTTTGTGCTGCATTAACGTTAACCGTGAATCTGTTTTGTCGGCTTGCTATCAGTAGCTAACTAAATGTTGATGAGGTTATTCATTCAGTCAGTCAGTCAGTCAGTCTGTGCATCTATTTACATATTAGGCTCTGATTGGCTCGCAGAGTCGCGCACCTACTCTTGTAATGTTCGCTGGACATAACGTTGTTTAATACCAGTTTAATATACGCGTTGTTGTCGCACTTTAGAGCCCGGGGCTCTGATTCTGAGTAAGACATTTTAAGAACAAATTAAGCACTGGGGAGCGGTGAGTCTGCGTCTTGGCTGCACACAGACGGTGGATGCGGGGCTGTACTGATGACAGGAACAAGCGCAGGTCGCCCTCCACCTACAGCCTTGACCGGTACTTGCTTTTAATCAGATGTTTCGTTTCAAAATAATTTGACACGTCCGCTGTCAGGATTATTAAAATTGAAATATTATTAAATTCGATTTTATTCTTTTCCAGAAAGCATAAATAATTGTATTTTAAACAAAATATTTCCCTGCTTGTTTTTCGCACCTCCCCTGAAAGTCTTTGGCGCCCCCCAGGGGAGGCGCGCCTCACACTTTGAAAACCCCTGGTCTAATCTAACCACTGGATACCCGAATCTCTATCTTTGTCTCTCAGCCTCATTGGCTGGGGTGTGTCAAGTACTGTGACGTCTTTCTCCTTGGAATTTCTGTTGATGGAGCTTGAGTTTCTGTAGGTGGCACTCTTTTCTTGGTCTGTTCAGCCACGGTGGCTATTGCTGCTCATGCTAACTACCCAGTTCTTCTTCTCTTTATTCCAAACAAACCGGAAACGTAAAACGCATCACTTCCTGCACGCCACAGGATTTTCCCCAGCATTGTGCCAACATTGTGATGAAGACACAGCATCGGGGGAAACACAAGGCTTTCATGAACTGGGTATACTGTAGGTTGAATCACTATTTTGTTGAGAGTAACAAAACATAAATGTATTTGTATGAAAATGTCATAGATTATTACTTTAAGTTGAAAACTCCACCGACGGGTAGGCGGTTAGCTATCAATGATGTATGACCCATGACCCTTAATGCTAACTGGGCCATGACTGATCACAGTCCCATGGTGGTAAGGAAGCTGTGGATAATGTGAAGACCACACAAATATTTCATAAGCCTCGCCTCCAAGCAATTAAGAATGCATAAGAATGCATAAAACAGCTAGGACTTTGTTCCTTTTGGGGAAAAAATGCTACCTGTTGTTCAATATCTATAGAAACACTGATGATTGAATCCTTTGAAATGTTACTATGTTGTAATGAAAGTTTTACCTCCATGCTAGCCATCATTTTAGGTCCAACATTTTTGAAATAGTGTGTTTTTTGGACAGCTAACGGCTACAATGTGCCTTCTGTCACTGGTTGCATATGTGGGCTGGCATATGGAAATACATGCATTCCAACCCAATTTCTCATTGTCTCTCTGCCCACCCACCCGTACCACATTTCTGCAATGGGGTGAGGGGGGGGGGGGGGGGGGTAACTGTCAAAGCAAAAAAAAGAATGTGGTGCATTCCCTGAAGTCATGGAGAAATGATGCAGTTATTTTTATTTGCACAGTGCTGCCAATGATCTGCTGGCCCAAAAAATAGGGCCAATGTAAAGAAAAAAATGCCAAAGCTGTGAGGTAGTGGTATAAACAAGATGACAAGCATGCCTTTGAATAACTTGACCAACTGCAAGTGATTTGATGGATTTGCGTTCTGTAGCTGAATGCTGCTGTTGAATTCTCTCTCTCTCTCCCCTCTCCTTTCTCTCAAACAAAGCAGTGCACTTCCCCTCATCACTTATTCATGGTTTAACATTATGTAGTTGAATAGCCTCCGGCTTGCACTTGGCTTTTCAAGCTGGGGAGTTTGACAAGTTGCATAAGACACGACGAAGTGCACGAGAACGCACCCCCCCCCCCAAAAAAAATGAAACAACGTCCCAAGACTTGAATGGTCTGCACTGTGGACCGCAGCGTGCTTGCAGTTATGTTAGCGTCCTTTAGTTAGGTTACATTACAACCAGTGATGTAAACTCCACCCAAAACTCAGTTTACCCTCTTTTGGATTTGAGGAATAGGGTTTACCCACTTTTATTAGGCTGACAGAAATCTTTCCGCTGTAAATTAGTATATATATATATATCTTGATATATATCAGAGTAAGTAGTACCAAAAACATAAATTAATGTTAATGTATGAAACTATTAACTAAACAGATTAGGGTTTACACTGGTTTGCCTTATGAGGATTACCATCTGGAGGCTATATATTACCTACCATTACTACATCCCTGAGTAGTACAACATGCAATCCATCTGTAGGCAAATGTTGTTCAGTAATACTACACATTATTGATTTACCCATGGCAGATAAGCCTATAGGGTCAGGGTGGCAACCAAGAAACGACAATGTTCAGAAGACGGGGAAAAACATATGAGAACTGTAATAGAAAACAGAATAGGATAAACAAAAACATAACTGAGAGGAGAAGAGAAAATACAAATGTGTTCACTTACTTCAGTGTCAGAGTGAGGTGGAATTCCAACAAGGCAAAAAGCAACTCCATTCATTGGGTTCTCAATGTCTTGTGTTTGTAGACCAAAAAAGAAATTATTTCAAACTATTTTTTCTGTCAACCTTGTGGGACAGTCGCCATTTCTGTATGGAGCCTGTCGTTAATGGCTGTTTCAGAATAAGCAAAACTGTGTACTCCTCTCTCAGCCCGTGGTTGTGAGTCAACGTAAACATCCCATCCAGCACTACTACTGCGAGCGGTGTCAAGTAACGACATTTAGACAGGATAACACCGGAATTTAGGCAACTGTCTTCACAATAAAAGCGTAAATGTGTTCGCGATTGAAAAAAACAACTATTTTCCAATTTTACTCTACAAAAAACACACATACTTTCTTTACTAGTCGCACAATAGGAAAAAATATATCTACTCTTCCATAAGTTACTGAAAATAATGACTTGTAGCATTTCTCAATTAAGCTAATGGATTTTAAGATAGTTTGCAGTTTGTGGTACCCAATTGTTTTATTATGAAATCAACAATGCTAACAAAATGTTGTTCGGTTAACGGAATTGAAAACCTAAACGCATAGAGACTACAACAGACTACAATGAAAAATGTAAAATACTCATTGAATGAACTCAGAGCGCGAGATTATGGAGGTGAGATTCAACATGGCAGTGGCAGAGACTTGACAAAAGTTCCGCTGCTCGCCTAAATATTTAACGGACAATAGCAACAAGGTGAAATTTGGATAACACTTTACCTAATCGACCGTATACAACTCGTTCAATAAAGTAACTCTCCACCGAGTCCGCTTGAACACCACAAACATAAAGAGTTTAGTCTCAATGATAGCAACACTAACCTACAACTGTACTACCGACTGCCGAATTCCGCGTTCTCACCCACGCACAAACACTCACGTTGGTTCGCTCCTTCCCTTCTTTCCTCTATCATCCCCGATCACACAATTTTACTAGACAAAATACTCAACCGAGAATTAAACAATTCAGTGGTCTCAATGCCCCAACTACAATGTCTAATGAACTGGATGCATTCAAAGACCTGAACGTTGAGGCGACGTCTGTTACAGTAATACGTTACTGATAGACAGTAGACTAAGCAAAATGGGAGGAGGGAGCAGTGCTGGGACCTCTAAAATGTATTTTCATTCACTAGATATTCCTATATTTCCGGGTAATCTAGTGTAATTTATACTTTGGTTTTTGGTATTAGTCGCGACAACATTGTTATCCTCGTCAGTGATGAGTTTATTTTGAAGTTTATTACCGGAAGTGATAGTTTTTATTCTGTTGTGCTTGACACTGATCATCAATACCACCAGCTGGTTGGTACAGCCATGTAGAATGCAACAAAAAGATGACGCCGCGCCCTCGTGAGGGTGGGCGTGTGTCCCACAATGCACGGCCACCAAGCTAAAAAATAAAAAAAACAATGTTGTTTTTCTCTTGACTAGCGACAAAATGCATGCCCATTAGAATTCTTGTCTTAAACCACTAAAATGCTAACTGGCTTACTACGGCTAAAGTAGATTGCATATTATGATGTAAGCATATATGTATTTTTGGAGAGTTTTGTGTATTTGTACAACAGACAGGTGCTCAACAACTTTTTTGGAATTTTAAAAGTGGCTGCATGAAGGACACAAAAACTCACAGAAAGTTACTGGGTGCTAATGTTAGCCTGTTAGCCTGCTTGATAATGTTAGCTTGTTTGACATCACAAGTAGGCTATAGGAAGTAATTCCTGGCCTGTTAGCATTTTGTGACTTTGAATCAAGTCACATTTTTTTGTGTTTGGGCAGTTGTCTGACAAAATGGGGCAAAACTTTTATTGTGTTTATATGTTTTGTTGAAGTTCAATATAAGTGATGACTTATATTGACAGAAAGTGGATAGTAGTAGCTAGTAGCAGAGGAAACGGTAATGTAGTAATGTTATTGAAGAATGGCAATGGGCTTTATCAGGGTTTTTTTTTAGCACAATGAATAATGACCGGAATTTCATTAATTAAAATAATAAAAAAAGAGATAATTACCTGATAATGAGAATAGTTTCATATCAAAACATATGCTTTCAACTGAACATCGTTTGTCAGGCCTATGGTGGGATTTTTACTTTTACTACTACTTTATTTCACATTTTGTCAGTCCATCCCTCTGTCTGTCTGTGTGCTGTGTTTTTGATGTATTCTGTGGGAGAATCATCACGCCTGAAGGAGTGTGTGTGTGTGTGTCTCTCATGGTCACTGGAGCGAGACACAGCCCCGATGCTGATGTTAGCTGACAGTCCCCTCAGGCCACAGGAAAGAGCATGCGCAGACACACACACACACACACACACACACACACACACACACACACACTAATTATGTAATAGCAAAGCATGGATTCACAGGGGAGGAGAGAGAGGGAGAGAAGCTGAAAGATATAGATTTATACTCTTATACACCCTCTGCTGGCTGGGCTTTGTACACACACCCGTGCACGTGCACACACAGCTACCAGGTCACAGCTATCAAAGCTGATCAACTTGTTTCGGCTGCCCCTTACAGGCAGGGAACTCCTAATGAAATTGCTTCCTATCCAGAGAGCTACTCAATATGAAACACACACACACACACACACAGTCCAGTCTTTTCATGGATTTTGACTTGTAGCTATCATCCTATCAGCCTTAAGCTCATGTCCACAAAGCAGCCAATGTGCCCTTGAAATCCCAGCACAAACACAACATTTCACTGCTTTCAGGGGGAAATAAACAACAAACAAAACAAATCTTTTTTTTTATCCATTTTCATAAGCGCAACGGAAGTTTACACCTTTTTAAAAATACGTGTGTCAATGAGAAAATAGACATACCTGAAAAACTTACTTTTGCAGATGTGTTTTTTCAATGATATTCATTCATTTTCCAACTCATTACTGCTGCTCATATTTCACGGAAAGCTTGCAGAACAACTAGATTCTTTATTATGTAAGCGCTAGCCCGACTAGCAGTGTGATTTCAGAAATGGGATCTTGTTTTTTTTTTGTTTGCGCTTAATTTTTGATGGCATTTTTTTGCTCTACAGGGAAAGATGAGCGAGCAAAAGAGCATGCAACTCACAACATTATATTCCCCACAGGGCACTCTTGGAAAAGCGGTCTTATTATGGGGTTGTTGGAGGTCGACTACCTTGCTTTCACAGTGTAAAGTTTAGAAAGGTGTACAGATACAGATATTTTTTTACACCACGGGATACAGCTTACACCACGGGATACTAAACTCTCCATTGAAACAAAATATTTTTAAATTGTTTGTTTTTATGGTTAGCAGCTTTTTAAGGCAGGGTGACCCAGCCCACCTGGGATACATTACTACCTTCGAATAAAGAATTATTTTTGCAGAAAACATCTTAAATGAATAAATAAAATGTGCAAAATGAAAACTCGTCGTAGGTCTATCGGACCTGTCGCCGTAGTCAGGGAGGAACCTTGTATCGGAGGTGAATGATATTGACGGGCTGGTGCTAAATGTTCAATCAATTCTCAATCAACTCTCGAAACCCTAAGCTATGGCAAAGCCCCTGCATCTACTATTATTTACCACCAAAAAATTCTAAACCCACTGAATGTCTGACTGATAACTGACAATTGATCAATGTTATTTAGTCAATGTGATAATTTATTAGACGTACTGTACGTCACCGAAATAATATGATGGTGTGATTATTTTTTATTTGACTTCCGGATTTTCGTTTTTTGCTTGCATTAAAATGAAATTAAATCCAGATTAAAATTGGACTCACTTAGGCTGGTCATACCCAATTGATGCCTATGGTGGCAACAAAGGAAGGCATTGAAAATAATGCATGAGTAAAACAATTTGATAAAAAGTGACTAAGCCTCTACAGAGTAGGAATTTCCTTCAGTTTGCTTTTCTTCCCTCCGGTATTAGGTTAAATATACTGGCTTTGTTAAAAAATGTAAAAAAAACCAAACAAACAAAGCCTGCTCTTCCAGGCTCATTTTGGCTTGATTTAAAAAAAAATCTGAATACAACCCAAAATGTGGAATGCGGGGATTGGGGATTTAGTGGAATTACTGTATCAGAGGAGATTAGAGGAAATGATTGATAGTAAAACATCCCAAAAACAAAGGGGTGCCGACGTTTTTCTTTGCAAAATATAACACCTCCATCCGGATATCTCTAAGCAGGACACAGTCTTTATCCTAACACTCTTGTGCCCCAATAACAAAACAAGGCTGGTGAAGATTTAGTCTAGACGTTGTGTTGGAAAGTGATGATTGAAGAGAGGTGGAGCCTATAGGGTGGAGGGGTGGGGAGGGAGAATGGGGTCTGCTGGGATGTGTGTGTGTGTGTGCGCATATGGGGGTGCCACACTAATCTGGCCTTGTCCTGAAAGGCGTTTCGTCACCCCAGGGGGGCCTTCAGAGTCCCCTCACCGACCTCCACCCACCCTGCCTCCCTCTCAACCCAACCGATTGCTCTCCTCTTGCACCCTGTGACCTCCATGATACCCCTACCCCTACCCCCTCGTTTAACCCCCTGTGTGTGTGTGGGGGGGGGCCCACACACACACACACACACACACACACACACACACACAAGCTTTGCAGTTACGTCACAAATCTTGCAGCAACCCCAGCTGGCTCCATCACTGGAGAATAACAATAGTTAAATATAGAACAAGGCAGAATATAGAACAACCAGGCTAGAAAAAGATTGCCGTTGTGTGGATGTAGGTCAATTCAGTAATGTTGTAAGTAAAATTGAACAGTGTGATCAGGTAGATTTGTCTCCAAATGTAGGTTACTATGACTCAGTAAACTGTCTTGTCTTTAGTCCTAGTCTCTACTCCAAAACACTCTAACATGTGACTACTACATATGTTAGCTGGTGTGCTAATCAGTGGTGAAATGAGCAGGTCCCAATCAAAAGCAGCACAGAAATGAACCATGTGTATTGAATTCTGTTGAGACGGCCATGTCATACATTTATAATCTGAATCAGCTGGGATCAGAGGGCCCTCTATTAACCTCCTCCTCCACTGCATCCTCCCACCCCAGTAAAACCCCTAATAGTGGTGAAAATGGAGATTTCAGCCATGTTAAACTATCTAGCAATTTCTCTAAAATATCCAGGCTGCAAATGCATTCACCATTTTGTCAAGAAAGAAAGGAAAACAGAAAAAGGGACATAAACAAACAAATAAATAAATAGTAGTTGGTTTAAATTTGTGCCCCAGTCATTTAAGAAGATTGGGTATCACTTTTAAGTGTTTCATATGGTGGATATCTCATATTGGAACTAAAATACGCTTAAATACATAAAAAACAACATCTGTCCTGCTGTGTTCTGGTCCAGCATGGCGGTGTGTGTGTGTGTGTGTGTGTGTGTGTGTGTGTGTGTGTGTGTGTGTTGGGGGAGGGTGGGGTGGGGACACACACCCATCTGTCTATTTACAGCACCACGGGAAGATTTCCCTAAATATCTAATCCATCTAATCCCTAGTGTAGCTATGGATAGGCTGTGCAGTGGTGTGAGCTGGCCACTAGAGGGCGCCCCAACTGTTGGTTGGCGATAAATGAATAAGAAAGAGTGGGATGAAGTAGGGTCAAGCATGCAAGGACGCACAGTACATTAAGACAAACGCATGACGCGAACGCAAACAACATGCCATACATTTACATGCATACACACATACCTAACATACACACTCCCTCCGTGTGTGTGTGTGTGTGTGTGCGCGCGCGCCTCCACTAAGACAGTATCTGACGTGTACAGCGACAGAGGTCCAGTTGTGTTTCAACTTTTGTCCATAGATGGGACGTCCTGGCCCAATCACATGCGATTCGCTGATTCAATTACAGCACTGCGGCTTCAGAGAAGCTCCACTTGATAGAACGATCGCCTCACATCAATCTCACTCGCGAGCAGCCACGGCGGAACCGTACACTCACATCTCTGGACTTCATGCACTCTCTGGAGTTGGTAGCAACTGAAGAGTTCCACTCCGAGTTCATTAAAGCTGCACCAGAATCATTTGGGGTTTTTTTTTGTCTTCGGCTATAGTAATGGAAGTGTGTCCACCTTACAAAATAAAATACCCATATCCCAAATAAAAAATATTAACTTTGTCCATCATTCCTATATCTCCTTTTAATTTAATATTTTCCTTTTAATGTAAAGCAATTTGGGCTGCATGTATTTGTATGAAAGATGCTATACAAATACAGTTATGATGATGATGATTATTATTATTATAAGAGCGATCCCTACAGGGAGCACACTTCAATCTCACAAAGCACAGGCCCAACATACCATTACACAACCTTAATCCGCCGGATTTAAACCCACCACCGCCCACCACGCTCTCTAGCACCCGCTTGGGGTTTAGAGCAAAAAGGGCAATAACATTAGGAAAAGTGACGAAAACAAAACTTAAAATTTTATTCCAAATATAACATAGGATCTCAATCAGTTTTACAGAGATTACCATTCCAAAAATTATATTCTAAAATGAAAAAGTGCAGTTCTGCCCGTGGGTACGTGCAACACCCATTAAACTCTGGTATACACATTGAAGTGTTTCTCAAAATTTCCATGCTGCTTCCTGTCTTAATATTTGTGTCTTTATGTATTATGTACCCTTAGACGTTGATATTTTGACTGTCATCTCCTCAGTGACTGGTAACTATCTTTTGTGTTATGAAACACGGATGACAACCTGGATGTCAGAGGATACTGGCGTGGCTAAGAGCATGCAGAATTCCTTTACTTACATATAGAGAGTAAAATCAAAGAAGAGCATACAAGAAAAATCCACTGTACACACACACACACACAAACATATGTTCTCTCCGGAGGACCCTCAGGGAGATGTACTCGGGAGACAACCCATTGACACGCACACGCACACACACACGCACACACCAGAAATAAGGCTTACATCATTCTATTTATAGCACTGAAATATCTGAATGAACTAGAGCGGAGCAGAAAATGGGCAAATACACACATTTGCACGCATTCACACAGGAAAAAAAAACCTTTCTCTCTCACATACACACTCATACTACACTGCGTCTGTAATAATTAACAAGATCAATTAGTCGCACATACACACACACACACAAACACCATTACACAATCTCATACCCGGTCCGTCCCCATGGGATTGTATGCTTGTGTACATGTGCATATGTCATGCATTTGTTTGTGTGTGCGCGCGCGCGTGTCAGTGTGTGTGCATGCGTCTCGGCAACCCATAGCAACCCACAAATGGCAAAAATGTTTATCTCAGAACTGGATGGATCCGATGATATATTTGATACATATGCTCTAGATCCAAGTTAAAATAAAGTTTAGTTGTGATTGGTCAAAGTGGGCGTGCTCTATGATATGATAATTGCACAATGTCTTATAACTCAAGGTGGGTTGAAACTATGATTATGAATTGAAGAACAAATCTGTCCGAGCAGGGCCCACACATACGTACTTTGACACCATTCCAGCAACGATGATGCAGAAGAAGTACAGAATGACAATTACTAAATTGGAATTTAGAGGTTTTAATTAATTTTCTTTGCCTAAATTGAATTCTGGTGTTTAATAAAAAATAAAAGCTGTGTGAAAACTTACATTACATTACAGTCATTTAGCAGGTGCTTTTATCCAAAGCGACTTACAAGGGAACTAGTTAACACAATGTGGGGATCGAACCCACGACCCTGAAACTGAGAGTCTATCGACTCATCTCGTGCTCTACCGACTGAGCTGTCCGGGCCAAAACTGGAAACAGTATGGAGGAAAACTATGGAGGACAGCATTTAAAAAAGACATGAACCAAAGAAGCTAAAACTATTTTACTTTTTTGGTGATTTGTCATCGTTTTTTTTCCAACGGCAGTATAAGGTAAGCGTATTCAATTGTGCTCCTGAGGCTCGCTATCTCGGTGGTATCGTTCTGGGGTTTTAGGATTCTATACAGATCCATTTCTTCCCCCTGCCTAAGGCGAAAAATGATGGAATCAAAACATAATCATAATAATGAACTTCTTTTAGGCAGCTCAGCAGCTCCTTAAGACAGGGTGAGGCTGGTTTCACTGCAGAATGTATACACTGACAACAGCCAGTGAGTGAGGATATGATTTTATCATATCCTCACTTCCTCCATAACCTCCTAACAAGCCGATACGTTGATCTAACCCCACTCTAATCCATCAACTGTCTCTCCTGGCTCTATTTCCCTCTACTCTCTTTCTGTATTTCACCCTTCTCGATTTCTTGCTTCCAGCGTCGTGGAAAGAGTACCAAAAAGTATCCAACACCACTAGGAGGGCTTGTTACTTTGCTGACATTTTACTCAAGTTGAACTAAAATGACTGGAGTAAAAATCTGTTGGGTAAGTGAAAGAAAAAAGTAGTTCATTTCAAATGTATTCAGTGTGAAATATATAAGATGAGATGTAATTTGTTTCTCCCATCCTTGCTCGGTCTCGCGTCTCCCTTTTATCTCCTCCTCCAGCCTCCTTTTTCTCTCTTTTCCCTTCCCCCTCATCCTCCTCCTCCTCCTCTTCTGCTGTGGGCTGATAACGTTCATGTCCAACGCCCAGGATGTAATAATAGCTTTGCCATGCCTTTTGTGTCAAACTTCATAATGTGTTCTGGTATGGGTTTTGTTTTTTTGCACTGCATCACGCCCAAAGTTATATCGAAGAAAAATATATATTATTTTGATTCATTTCCCAAGTGAGTGCTTCATTTTAGATCGCAGGACATTATGTTCTTATGAAGACAGTCGGATATGTTGAATTTTTTTGTTTATTTATCCTTTAAATCCTTTCAATGTTTTGGCAAACACATCTCCCCGCCCACATACTTGAATCCTAACCTAACCCTACTTGTCTTCCTAACATTAAAAAGGACCCTTTAAACCTATTAAAGCGAGGATCATGGGCAAAAAGCGTAATTTCCTATGTTCAGAATTGAAATGTTCCTCACTAGTAGCAATACAAGTTCGGGTTAGGCAGATATATCAATTTATATAGATAGTTTATAGATATATCAGCCAATATATCGGGGCTTTTAGCCGGCCAGTGTCGTCCAGTATCATGATGCAGCTTGTTTAATTGTGTATTTATTGTATGATTGATCAAAACTACACTGGTTGTCTATGGGAAGCCCTTAACCTGAATAAGACAATTTTATTAGACTCCACACAAGTGCAATGAAACCTGCCTCACCCCTTCATCAGTCTCGGTTTCAGTGGAGAGTTTTAGTGTCCCATGATGGTCTAAATGCTGTTTCAGAGGCTTTTCCACCCTGAGAAGAATACAATTCTGGTGTGTGTGTGTGGGGGGGGGTGTCAATAGTTGAACATCAGCATAAAATATCAGCTATAGGCAACTTAAAATCCAAACAAACACACTCAAAACGTCCCTCCGTTTCTTTGCTTTGTCGGTTCTGCCCATCCCTCTGCTGAATGAGTATAAGGCCTCTGCTCTAAGGGCTATGTAGTGAGTTGACTCCACACACACACACACACACACACACACACACACACACACACACACACGTAATTGAGTGGGTATATAAAGGGGGAAATGCAAGGAGTGGCCCTGAGGCTTCGCTGCGCTGGAACGCGGCTGAGGATGTTTCAACTCAAGTCAGTGAGTCACGCAGCAAACCTACAGTACGTCGACCAGACCCCCCTCAAAGCGCTTTCCATTGTTTTCAGGTTGAATGCATTGTATTTTTAAACCTTTATCCAGGGAAAGTTTGAAAACATTCAGCGGCTCCGCCATGCATGCTTCACACATATGCATGTGGCTTTCTGAACGCCGATACCGATAGTTTGGGATTGATGCTGCCTTTAGCATCATTCAATTTTCATGCCCCCCGACAAAAAGAAAATGTCACACTCATTCCTTCACCTTGCTTCACTACGGGCTTTGTGGATTGACAACCAGCGCTGGTAAACTGGGAATCGTAGTATGGAGGATCTGTAGCCTTGATAACAGGGTTAGTTTGGGGAGTTCCAATTCCAAGTATTCATGCGTACGGGGCACAGGCAGTGGTTTTTGGTAATTTCACAGCCGAGGAAATGGCATTGGATTAGGATGAGTACACCATCGATAGGTGTGGTGGGCCTAGCTTCAATCATGGCCAATCAAATCATCTCTTTTCCTTTCCCAGAGAACAACCTGGAGCGCTTCCACCACAAAAGCTTCTCCCAAGTGGAAACTGATGTCCTTCTGGAGCTTCAGAATCGCCACGGGGCAATATACAACCTAGTTAACCAATCAGGAAGCCTTTTAAGAGGAAAAGCCCTTCATGGAGATATAGAAGTTCACCCTCAGTGTTCCCCGTGCGTAATGGCGCGTACTACCAGTTCTGTGTTGGCCACAGTGTGTACATGTGTACATAGAATAAAAAACAAATCTTATTTTTTTCCTGCTTGAGGGATTTATACCAAAAGTCAAATGTGTTCATGTGTGTGGTAAAGCCAGGAAACTAGCATAGAACAAGCATGCGCCAAAACTGCACCGCGCCACTCGATCCTTGTCGACACGCCCCCTTACTGCGCCACTCCTCCCACAACTTCACAGTGAGCTACAATAAACATATAACCAATCAAATTGCATCATTAGTCATGTGGCTAAAGTTGACCCCCCCCCTCCACACACACCAAAAAAAGATTTTTCAACTATTATTTGATACGCCGTTATTCTCTTCCGGTGATGGCTGTCGTCTCAAACATGGCTAATAATCATTTGTTCCAGTAAATGTGTTTGGCTGTCCTCAGCGTAAGCAAGAACAGGATATCCTGAAGTTGCTGCTGCCATACACACACACACACACACACACACACGCACACGCACACGCACACGCACACGCACACGCACACAGCCTCCAAAAACACAATGCACCTTTCACACTTGGGCATGGTACATGGTTACTCCATTATGTTTGTCAGAATGCGGCGCTGCACTCCGATACGTTCAACCCGTGCTTTATCTTTGAGGATACACTCCTCGTTATATCCTGACACTATAAAAAGACTTCTCCCTCGTTCTCGCCGTCCCGCTCGCAAACTATGAAAAGACCGCAGACTCTTTCTCGCGATAACTACGCACATGCATAACGCAGACAGAATATACTGTCTCGCTTTGAGCAGATTGGCTAAAAATACCCAGACTCCCTTTCTCTCGGAGAGATGCCTTCTCCCCTCATAGAGACAAGCCCAAAAATACACACCTCTCGATTTCAGTGTGTTTCGCTACAGTCGGATCCGCCGGTTCTCTCCTACAAGCCCAAAAGTACTCATCCCTTCAAGATAAATCTATTTAGGTGCACTAGGCAACCTTATTTTTGTTGTTGTAAAAATACTCGTCTCATTGGTCTAAAGCACAAAGTGGGACTGCAAAGAGTGGGCCATCCACACAAAGTGAGAAGGTGTATTTGTCCAAATGACATTTTGGTGTAGGGTACAATTACTGGCTGGAAGAATCGAATCGAAATACCAAACATGTCACGTAAACAGCAGTGATGGTTGAACCTGCTGCTGAAAGATTTTTTTTTTTTTACCATCTCCACCCTTCAGCGGGAAAGAAGAAGAAATTTTAGGTCCGACAAGTGCACAGTACATGATTTCTGGGTAATGAAGTCCTTCAAACTTTCCTGAAAACGCAGTGACTCAGGGCTGCCGGCGTGTGACGTTGCCTAGCGCCGCTTTAAACCTTTTTCTTTTCCTAGCACTCTCGCCGGATCACACTATGGTTGCAGAATATCCAGTGATCCTCTGAATCGCGTTGCAGAACACACACACCTTGACAAAGACTAGGAAAATTCAGTTGCCAGTGTTAATATTGATGACTTTGATAGTGTGTGTGTGTGTGCGAAAGAGAGAGAGGTGTAGCATGTTTTGATTAATAGGAACATAAGCCTGCACTTCAGAAGATGTCTGCCTCTGTGCATGTGTGTGTGTGTGTGTGTGAGTGAGATAGCGCTGTTAAAGTGATTTGCTGTTTTTGTGCATACAGGTGTATGATATATGTGTGTGTCAGCCTTTCCTCACCTGGGCCATGGTGTTCAGCAGGACTCCGGCTGGCTCCTGGTCCATGGCATGGTGTGTAAAAACCCTGCGGGTGGGTGGTGAACGAGGGGTGGGGCGGGGGTTCACTTCACACACACACACACACACACACACACACACACTCCTTGGTTTCGCACTGACAGTGTGCTGCGGACCCCCTTTGCGCTCACACACACATCGCCTCCTGTCCGTCACCTCCTCCTTCTCCTCCTCGCACTTCCTCTGTGACACCAACGTCCTCTGAAGCGCCTGCTCTTGGACATACAGGGTTTCTATCCCTCCTCTCCCTTCCTTCTCACACTCCCTCGCTTTTCTCCCTGACCACAAACTGGGGTGTAATCCCCCTCTTCCCCTGTGAGAATATATGAGAAGCTTGTATCCCTTTATTTCCCTCTGCCACGCGCCACTCTTCCCTGCTTCGCTATCTAGTGCATTGTAAACTGGGCTCACACTGCTCAGTGCCTCTCCTTTTCCTCCTCCTCTCTCTCTCTCTCTCTCTCAGCCCCCCCCCCCCCCCCCCCTCCTCTTCCTCATACTTCCCCTCCCCTAAACCCTCCCTCTTTTTTCCTCTCTCTCTCACTGTACACAGCATTAGTGACAGAGACAGAGAGAAAGGGAGGGGAGGGGGGATCAGAGGGATAGAGTGTGTGTGCGTGTGTGTCATGTGACCTGATAGTGTAGTAGGATTCCCCTAGCAGCTGTCGCACTCATTCCTTCATAGTGCTTCACTATGGGCTTCATGGATCTCCGTTGTGGACGATGTGTAGTTTTGATACCAGGGTTAGGCCGATTTCTTTTTTTGGGGGGGGGGTGGGGGGTTAAAACTGATGCTGATACTGATGGTGGATTGGATTGATGTTGGATTGAAGCTGCCGATAGCTTATCTTTAAATTTTACATTTGAATTTCAAAAAACAAACAAGGAGTCAGAATTGTCTTGTTTTCGGGGTGGGAAAGCCTTTGAAACAACCTTTTGACCAGGGGGCACTAAAACTCTCTACTCTCAGATCATCATCATAACCCTTGTTGATAATTGGTTACTGATGTGATGCATCATTACACCAAAAGAAAAGTAATCACAATAATCACAGAATATTGAGAATTTGGGAAGATGTGGACCAGCTATTATTAAATGGACACACACACACACACACACACACACACACACACACACACACACACACACACACACACACACACACACACACACACACACACACACACACACACACACACACACACACACACACACACACACACACAGGAATCAGGAAAAGGACATCCTGTGGTGCTTCCCTTAAACTGTATAGCTGGAAACTCCCACCCCAGAACAACAGGAACGGGCAGGCCAGCCAGCCAGGGTGACCCACTGTTCCCCATTTCACAAATCATTCTTATTAATCCCATGTGCACAATAGTGTTCACGTGCACATGGCCTTGAAAATAAATATCCACTAGACTAACTATATTTATGGCCTTACTACTGAATTACTACTACCGAACACCAATGGCCCAGAATATTTTCTTACCATTTGACATATGGCATATTTTTGGGAATTATTCATAATTTAGTGTATTTAGAATGTATTTGCAAACTACAGTCATTTTAGCTGCCTGTGAAATGGTGTGAAAAAATGTTTACAGAAAATTTATTTGGAAGGTTAATGGCGCCCTCTGGTGTAAAAGAAACGTACATACACCCTAAAGTATACTAGTTATATCCAGTGTGTAACTCAACAAAATGAACGGAACGTTAAACATACATTTTCGTAACAGTTTAGACAGTTGAGACCACTGATATAAAGCACGCACAATCAACTTTTTGCTGAAATTAATGACATTTTCATTCCTCTGTTCATTACTTTTTACTCTAACTCAGAAGCGGGTGAGGTGCTAGTAGTAGCCCAAGAGGGCAACAGACCTAGATATCCGACGATAGGATGCTAGGCGGGGGCGCAGGCTAATTCAGCGTCATTATTATAAAGAACCTCCTAGATACTTAATGCATATTGACGAGTGGGGGCGATGTGATTTTTGCGATCAGTCGTCAGAGAAATCAATCATATTGTATGAAGCAGATGAGGAGTCTTAAATATTCATTACACAATGAGGTCTGACATGCGCAGTCGCTCACTTCCGAACTACGAATGTACCCAATTCCTTTATGTCCACTTTTATGCGTCTTCTTTGGAGCCTAGCAATTATTTTTAGCATCATGACTTCACCGGGGTTGTGGCCATCGACCCAAAGCCAGTTAGCTTTAGATATTTTAATAGCTAATAGTGTTGTAATAAACTAAGACGAAAAATAACAGGGAGCGGTTTGTTGTTATGTTTATATATCGTTAGTACGAGGTGGCAACTTCGCTAGCTAGCTTTCCTTAGCTAACGCCAACTGTGGTTAGCTAGCAGTGGCTGAGCGAGAAAAGGTGAGCAAATTCATTTTGACTTTTAATTATGCTTGCCGTCAAATGAGAGACACGGCTTGAGAAACATAGTTTGGGGAACCATTATTTCAGTCTGTGTTATCGTTGGGGGAGGCTAGCCTGGATATGCACTGTTCTGTTTGAATAGAACGCCACGCCAAACCTCATGAAACATGCGGCAGTTTAAAGTTTTTCTAATTACCGGCAAACGTACATCTGCTACCTGACTCGTTAGCGTCCACTCGTAGACACGGCAGCCATATGAGCCACTAAGCTGAACCAATTTCAATACAATGTCAACTTTTGGAACAGCTTCACACTGCTCCCTACCGCCCACCACCGCGATGTATTTAGGTGGAAAGAGATTGTGGAAATAACATGGAAGCCATGCGTAAAAGTTGGCATTTTATTGGAATAAGTGCCGCTTGGTGTAGTGAATATAATGCCGAAGTGAAGAGTCGCTCCAAACCATTCAGACATTTTTAGTCATATTCTACCAGGAATGTAGCCTTCGCCCATATTCAAGTCAACGTTACATTTTCAATAGAGCTTGGCGACGTACTCTAACACAAGACAGTACGCTACGTATCGATGCTAGCATGAGATGTTTTTGTTGTCGTTGTTGTTTTTTTACACACAATCAATCCCCCTCTACGGGATCAAAACGAGCCCAATATTTTTGAGTTGAAAAAAAACAACTAGTAAACAACACAAAAATGATTGTAACCAAAAAGCATTCATTGTAAATTAAAATCAAGAACCAAAACCATGATAAACAAAACAATCGGTTCTAAACCTGTAAAACGTGAAGTTATGTAAAAAAAAAAAATAAAAAAAATTAAGAAACATAATTTAAAAAATCTTGAATATTTCTAATTGTCTTCAAATTATTGCAGAGCTCTCTGTGTAGGTCATGAGAAGTCGTTGGATGCGAACATTTACTTCCTGTTTGCTCATTCCCGACTGTATTGATTAAACAGCTTCCAATATAAGCTTGGTGTAAAAGACCTATTAGAATCCATTATTTTTAGTTTTGAAAAGGAAATTCTGTATTATTTGTAATGGCATATTTTCAATATTGTCCATAAAACAGCCACATTCCTATTGTAGACGTGGGACGCTTCTTTGACTGGCTATGCAAAGTTGATTTACCTTTTTTAGATGAAGGTGAGATGGATGAATGGATGCAGAGGTAAGCAGGGTAGGCAGGCAGGGCAGGCAGGTGAGTATGGCAGGCAGGCAGGTGATAGCAAACAAGGCAAACTCCAAAGAAAATGACTAATTGATGGGTGGTGAACGGCTATTGAGAATGGCCTCAACCTCACACATTACTGTCAGAAGGCCTTCATCATCCAGATGCTGTTGGTTAGTGACTGACTGGAGTATTATTTTAATCATGCGAATGAGCCTTTCCCATATTCCTCCAAAATGGGCACCATGGGGTGGATTAAAGGTCCATTTCACTCCTTTTTGGAGTAAACTCTGTTCAATTTCTTGTAGATTCCAAGATTTCAGGGCCTCTTTTAGTTCTCTCTCTGTTGAGACAAAGTTTGTTCCGTTGTCTGATCGCAATTCAGACACCTGCCCTCTTCTGGCAATGAAACGTCTGAATGCGTGGATCCAAGAGTCAGTATCGAGCGAATGAGCAACCTCCAAATGTATAGCACGGCTGGCAAGACATGTGAAAATTACTCCGTAGCGTTTCACAATGCTGCGTCCTCGTTTTACTTCCATTGGTCCAAAATAATCAACCCCCACATGACTAAAGGGGGGAAGGTCAGGGGTCAACCTGTCGACAGGCAGGTCTGCCATCTTCTGTTCACCTGTCCTGGAGCTGACTCTTCTGCATGTTGTGCATTCATGAATGACCTTTCTTGCCAGAGTGTTGGCACATGGAATCCAGTACTTCTCTCTGAGTCTGGAAAGCATAAAGTTTCTTCCACTGTGCCCTACTTCCTGATGGATATGCCGGAGCAAAAGCTTAGAAACATGATGGTCCTTAGGGAGAATCGCAGGGTGCTTTTGTTCACTGGGCATCGCCATCTTGCCGAGACGGCCACCAACCCTAAAGATGCCATTGTCAAGAAGAGGATCCAACCTGAAGATGGCGCTGTTTCTCTGCACATTCTGCATGCCCTTCTGCAAAGAGGAGATCTCCTGTAGAAATCCTTGCCTTTGGCAAACCTGCAGGATTGCCACTTCAGCATTCTCCATGTCTTTAACTGAAAGCACATATGGACTAGTTTTCTCTCGTTTTTGTTTTCTTGTGACCATACCATGCCTGCTTTGAGCTTTGTCTGTCTTGCGTTTAACAAGATCCAAAAGGATGGACTAGCCATGCCACTGCTTTCTTGAGCCTCATCCATGTTGAGAAGTAATTCAAAAGGTAATTAGTTGCATCTGCATCGCAGTTTTCTTTTACAGTGACATTCACAGTCACAACTCCTTTCCTTAATTCTGGGTCGTCCAAAGACAAGGCAAGTTCCACTGGAGGATCCGGCCAGCGATGGGGTGGTTCTTTTAGGAAGTCTGGGCCGTCGATCCAAGTCTTTCTTTTCAGCAATGTGTCCACATGCAGTCCTCGAGACGCATAATCAGCAGGGTTCAATTTTGTGCCCATGTATTTCCACTGAGACACATCTGATGCGCTTCTGATGACGTTCACACGGTTGGCCACAAAGGTTTGGAATCTTCTGCTTTCATTCCGGATATACCTCAGAACGGTCATGCTATCTGTCCAGAACAGAGATGCTTCCAAATCCATATGCAACTCTTCAGATAACATCCTGTCCATACGTACGGCCAGAACTGCAGCAGTGAGCTCCATTCGTGGTGTGGTCATCAGCTTTAAGGGAGCAACTCGGGCCTTTCCCATCTGAAAAGAGACGTGGACATTGTTGCTGCTGGTCAAGCTCAGGTAGGTAACTGTGCCATACCCAATGTCGCTCACATCGCAGAAATGGTGCATCTGAGCCGTTTTGACACTTCCAAAATCGTCTGGCACAAAACCTCGCCTGATCTTGAACTCCCTCACTCTTGGAAGATTTTGCCACCATTGCTTCCATGCTTTGGCGTGGACCTCTGGCAACTCATCATCCCATCCAATGTTCTGCTTGCATAACTCCTGTAGAATGCATTTTGCTGTAAAAGGTGAGAGGTACGAGGAACCCGAGTGGGTCATATATAGAACTGACCATGGACAGAATTCCACGTCTGCTGCATGCACGCTCTTTGATGGTTACTTGGAATGTGAAGGCATCTTCCTTGACAGACCATTGCACGCCCAGTGCTCTCTCAACTGGCAAATCTTCTATGTCGAGGTCAAGATTCTTTACATCCTTTGCCCTTTCAGACTCAGGAATGGAGGCCAAGACAGCTTTGTTGTTACTAATCCACCCTTTCAACTTAAAACCTCCAGTTGCACAGAGTAACTTCAATTCCTTGCAAAGTTTGATGGCATAGCTTTCTGTGTCAACAGCTTTCAACAGATCATCCACGTAGAAGTTGTTCTTCACTGTACTGGTTGCATCAGCTGAGAAGCACCCTTTGTTATCCTCAGCGGTCCTCTTTAGAGCATAATTCGCACAGCTGGATGATGATGTCGCACCAAAAAGATGTACAACCATCCTGTACTCTTTCAGCAGCTGACTGATGTCCCCATCAGGCCACCAGAGGAAGCGCAGGAAGTTCACGTGATGAGGTGGAACTGTCACTTGATGGAACATCTTCTCTACGTCAGCCATGATGGCAATCTTGCCCAAACGAAAGCGGACTAAACACCAATCAAGGTGTTTGTAAGATTGGGACCTTGAAGGAGCTCAGTGTTTAATGAGGTTCCCTGATATGCAGCGGAGCAGTCAAACACTACACATAAGCTCCCCTTCTTCGGATGAAACACACCATGATGTGGTATGTACCACACCTTTCCATTTTCCTGTTCCAGCTGGTCCTGTGGCACAAGTTCAGCATGCCGGCTTGACAAGACTGTGTCCATGAAAGCTTTATATTCCCTGTGGAAATCACTGTTCCTCTGAAATGTTTTCTTTAGTGACAAAGTCCGTTGCTTTGCCAGGTGACAGTTGTTTGGCATTGTAGCATTATCCTTCTTGAATGGCAAAGGCAATTGATAATGTGCATTAACCATCTTCACAGAGCTGTCCATGATTTTCATGTATCTGGAATCCTCAGACATTTGCTTCTTTTCCTCAAATCGCTTTTCCGGGAAATCATGATTATATTGTTGAATCAAAAGGTCACTTAACTTTTCAACTGAAATCCAATGCGCAAATACGTGCTTCTGACCTTGCTTATTGATGCATGCATCCTCACTATGGAGAACTCCATTCACCACCCAACCTAGCAGTGTCCTCATAGCAAAGGGCCCATTACCCTGGCTGTTGATGATTCTCCAAGGTTCCATCAATTTGGGTGCATTCATCCCTATGAGAAGGTCAATTTCAGCATCTATGTTGGGTGTCTTTACATCCTGAAGATAGGGCCATTTCCTTATATCTTCTTGCCTGGGGATGTATCCCTTGCCAACTGGAATCTCTTGTTGAACGTAAGCTTCAGGTAAGTCTGTGAACTCACTTCCTTCTAGACTACACACTTCCAGGCCCTTGACCACCAGGCTGTTAACGGGTTTCTTTTGGCCCATTGTGTGCAGAAGAATTTGTTCATGCTTGCCTTTAGCATTCAATTTCCTTCTAAGTTCCTCTGTACAAAATGTTGCTGAGCTCCCTGGATCAAGAAAAGCGTATGTCTGGACAACATGATTTGAGTTGGTTAGCTTGACTTGAACTGGTATGATTGCAAGAGTGCAGTCTCTATCAATACAGTCAAGTTCCTTTGTCTTCAATGAAACCAGCCCGTTGCTCACTTTCTTTTCAGGAACTTTGCCTGCACCAGCCTTCTTGCCTTTAATTTCATTCTGCGGTATGTGCAAGATGGTGGGGTGAAGCTTTGAGCACACTGCACAAGTCTGTCTGTTTTTGCAATTTCGACTCATGTGCCCTTTAACCAGACAACCAAAGCAGATACCTTTAGTCTTTAACAGATCAACTATTTCATTATGAGACTTGCTCAACAACTCTTGTCATTCTGCAATCCCATGTTCACCATTACAGACAGGACAGAGTTTTGGCAGACTAGTGTTGGACACTTTGGATGTTTGCACTGTGTTCTCTGCAGTAGAACCCGCTGCATTGTCCTCAGGCACTACTGCCACTGTTGTGGCAAAACTGCCTCCTCTGTTCCTCCGATGGCTTGGGATGGACTTGTCGGTGTTGGATGGTGCTTTCGATGGCCTACTGGTTGTAGAGGCATCTCGAAGGTTACCAAAAATGGGGTCTTGTAAAATCCTGGCCTGCCTTTCCAGAAAATTAACAAGATCGCCAAATGTGGCCCTGACTCCAGCTCGTTCCCTGATGTCAAACGCATGTGTTCTCCATTTTTCCTTTAATTTGTAAGGCACCTTGGAGATGAGAAGCCTCAATTGAAGGATAAAGTTCATCCATGTACCTCATCGAAGGTACGCATTAACATTACAACAATCCACGGCGGAAAAGAGCATAACTGTGCAATGCTTCTCCATTGTCTGCTGGAAATTGATCCAATTTAAGGCATTATCCATGTATGCATTGTAATTCTTAAATTTCATGCCCCAAATGCACCTACAAGTAGCCCTTTTGCCTCTGTAACCCCTGTTCACAATCCAATGAAGGACAAACTTCTGAAACCACTCCTTATGCTGTCCAGAAGTGTACTGTTTCAAGATAATTATAGCCTTCTTAGGGCTACTACTGCTGGTATTCTCTCGAATACAGTTGGTTCAAATGCCTGCATGAACGGTTTGAAGTTCAAACGGGTCCGCCGTTGAACTACAGGAACATCTCTAATTGGAAGAGAAGTTCCCCCCCCATTTTTTTGCTGTTGCACAATTATATCAGCAATAGCAGCTCAGGTTGTTATCATTTAAACTTGAAGGCGCAGTGGTACGGAGAGCCGGCAGCATTTTGATTTCCTTGATTCAATGGTGATGTTTTTGAACAGAGCCTTTGAGGTCTCTTCGCCTTACATTCCTGCGTGAAAATTCTTTGTAGTGGTGTTTTGGGAACATGAGAGAGCTTGACATATTCCACTGGTGAGGGTTCTGGTGAGGAAACGCCTTTATTTTCTTCTAAATGACTCTCAAATATGCATCATATGCCATCTCCTGGTGCCCCTGAAAGTTCAACATCAATGCTCTTCAAACACTTTGCACTTCGCTCGGGCTAGCAGCTAGCTCTGTTTCCAGTTCAACACCTCTCCATAGCATTTTGCAGTTCCAATCCTTTTTCTTTCCAAAGCATGTTTTTTCTCAAGTGCAGCGGTACGTTTTTGCAATAGGGCTGGCCCTTTCAGCTTCAGCCCTCACAACGTGCAGAGGAACCTAGATGAATGATGATGATGATTTGGAGGTCACGGCTTATAAGAGTTTCCAGATTGCTCTGCTTTACACCGGTAATTGGATACACTGTCAAAAGAGAACCACAGCCATGTTTGTCACTTTGCACATTTTCATGCTTCAACTTTCATCCAAATTTTCATTAAGGGTTTGCATTTTGGGTTGAAACCATTCACATTATCAGTTTCTTTTAATCCTCCTCAAGCAGTTCTTGCACTGATTGATGGCAATCTTTGTGGAAAAAAAAGTCATCTAACCCTGATGAACTGTTCAAGGCCATTTTAACATCCCCCCCCGCCCGCTTCAAACATTTCCAGCACCTAATAACTCCTTCAATGCATTCATTTTACGTGGTACCCCACACACCGCGTTTTTCCTCTGCGCGTTGTCGCAAATTTGTTTTAGGTGTTCAGCCATATTTTAAGCTTGATGAACAAAATAAATAAATGTCTTCAAAAATCAGAAATTCATCACAGCACAATCGTGTCTTCAACATGAAGAAAGCCACAGCCTGCTCCAGTAGCAGTGTCAAACTTTGTCAACTTCAAATCCAATTTCAATCAATCGGCCGTTCCAAGATCCAGTATTAACAAAAAAAAACCACTCCAATATGACCAGATCCAGCATCTACAAAAAAGCCACTCCAATAGTGACCAACAATCAAAAATTAAAAAAGCACAAAAGATCAAATGTCTTTCTTCCAAAAATTAAAAAGGCCCACGTTTCATTGCAGTCAAACAAGAGACCATTGCGTTTCCAAACAATTCAAGGTACATTCATTTGAGCAGCCAGAAGTCGATGGCAAAGTTCTTTACATTGTAATGGCATATTTTTCAATATTGTCCATAAAACAAGCCAACATTCCTATTGTAGAACGTGGGACGCTCTTTGACTGGCTATGCAAAGTTGATTACCTTTTTTAGATGAAGGTGAGAAGGATGAATGGATGCTGAGTTAAGCTAGGTAAGCATGGCAGGTGAGTATGGCAGGCAGGCAGGTGATAGCAAACAAGGGCAAACTCCAAAGAAAAATACTAATTGAATGGGTGTTATGGTCCAACAACAAGTCTTGATAATAGGCCTAGGTAGGCTATCCTAAGAGCCAAAACAGCAAACAAAACATTGTAATATAAATAGCAGCAAGTGAATAAAAAGTAAAGAACTGTGTGCCTTCACGTTCTATCCAATTCCAGTTCACTTTTGTTCTCCCTAAAATGTATGCCGGCATCTTAACTAAAAGGTCAAAGGTGATGTCTGGCCATCTTTAACTCAAGGGGGCCACCGTCACAAACTTCAAACTAAAAGTCCATGTCTTCAAAGGCAAAGATCCTAAACTGAAACTATATCACTAAACTGAAACAATGATACCTGTGCTCCTAATACACGCAGTTAGAAAAGCAAACGTCCAAAAGGGACTCCAACCCAAACATTATTATTTATGTTTCAAAAAGGCAACTAATACTTTCTCTGCCATATTTAAACATGTTTTCAATATAGAACTACAATCAGTGGTTCTCACAATTCAGTCCTCATGGACCCCCGTCCTGCAGGTTTTAGCTCCAGCTTCTATACTCAGTACACCTGAACCATTGAGCCAACCAACTCCCTAGATTTGAAACATGAGGTTTCATATATGGCATGTTTCGCATTATAATAATTTTTTAGCACAAGCTTTCATGTTTCTTTAATATTGTTGGAACACATTTAATAAGGCTTACAATTCTTTCGTTTTTAATTCAACAATTACTTGACGCATTAAATCTAGCATCAATTCGTTGCCAATCCTTCTCTCCTCCCTTTAATTATGAAATACATATTTCCCTTTCATTTGTAAATGGGCTTGAATCTCCTCCATAGACCTCCACTAAAAGTGTGCTTTCAGTGGCATTGTTGCTCTGTCTTTACCGTCATTTTTTTTTCGTCCATGATGATCGATCACATCACATGATCGACCCTCTCGGGCTGCTTAAACTGTGTATAAATGTCATGTGCAATTATCTGGATTGCATGAGATCTGGCTCGGTTTAGCCAGATCATGGTAGCTTGAACTGGGCTTCATGGAACTGCTTTTAGCCCCGATTGATATGTTAGGATTTAACTCAAAACCAGGCTTGCGAGGTTAATCGACGCTTTTTCAAAGCCTGCGTTTGTGGAACAGCCCCAGGGGGTCTTGATGACTGAATTGAGAACCACTGACTACATGTTTTTCATTGCAGCACCAAAACAAATGTTGTGAAAACATACAATAAAAACCTTTAATTAAAGTGCCCATTTTGATTTTCTCACTGTCCTTTAGTGTTAATGTAAAGTAATTTACTGCATAATAATCGTAATAATTCTGAAGCTTGCAAATTTTCCCCTCAGACTAGTATTTGTACCATCAAAATCTCTTTTGCACCTATGACCTGAACAACAGACCCTGCAACAAAAGCCGACCCTTTGCTTCAGAAGCCTCCAGCTGCACATTAAATATGCAGTGATAAGAGTCTATTCAGTGGATAAACTATGTTTATTTCCAACGCACAAATAGGGTCTATTAAGTCTATCACCATCTGATCATTTTTTCATTTCTCTGCCTCATTTTTCCATATCTAAAGCCTTCATCAACAAATAGGTAACTGAAAGTACACAAATAAGTATTTCTTACCCCGCAAACTAATTTGCTTGCTAAGCAATGCTATGCCTTTCAGGAGTGGGAGATGTGTGTCAAGCTCCTCAGGAATCCACAGGGCCTGTTGGGCGATAAACACTGCAATGGTGAGCTTGACTGGATGAGAAACGTGACAGATGAATCAAGGGAGGAAGGAGAGAATTGGCAGAGAAAAGAAGGTATTTCCATTTGCTGGAAATTAGCAGGCAGTACCACGCCGCTCACGGCTCTGGGAGTGTGAGAGACGATAAACATCGAGCAGGCAGCGGGCTGGTGTTTTCTGGGGGGACCCAAAGTCTCAGTTAGAGAAAGAAAAGTTGAGGGAGAGCAGGGATGCGTGCCTGAGATGAACTCAGCTTTCGGAAACAGGCCGATTGGCAGTTCCACAGCCCCCCTGCCACCACTTGCTCAACATGAGTTGAAAGAGTAGGATAGACAAGATTAGTGGGGTCGCGGCGTCTGGGTGTGACCCAGCGCCTGTGCGACCACCGGAAAGAGGAGAGGACAGGAATGGGAAGGAAACACATGGTACACAATCAGAATGCAATGATGCGGTTTACGAAGAGAAGCACCACCTAATCTACGAAGGACGCTCTTTGAAGAAGTCGGACTTGAAAAAGTCGCCTGTTGCCTTTGTTCGCCTAGCCTTCCTTTGCCAGACGCTTGAAAGCTGACGCTTTCAAAGCAGCAGTGTTTTCAAGACTGCTTCTATTGATTGCTAATTGTCTGCCAGGAGTGCAGGCCCCTCCCAGACACTTAACAAGGCAATTGGCCTATCACACAAACAGAAACTGACCAACTAGCAGCTAACAATAGACTACTGATTAAAGCACTGATACTTAAGCAATCAAAGTACAGCTAACAGAAACCTGGTAAGCAAGAAAAATATACTCAGACTATTCTAGATGAGTCAAGTAGTTCAGAATCCCTCCAGAAGTTGAATACACACTACAAGGAGCCCTTTTGCCTCTGTGTAACCCCTGTTCACATCCATATGAAGACAACGTCTGACCAGCTCCTTAGGCTGTCCAGAAGTGTACTGTTCAAGATAATATAGCCTGTCTTGGCTACTGCTGGTATTCCTCTCGATACAGTGTTCAAATGCCTGCATGAACGGTTTGAAGTTCAACGGGTCGCCGTTGAATACAGGAACATCTCTAATTGGAAGAGAAGTCATTTTTTGCTGGTGCACAATTAGATCAGCAATAGCACTCAGGTTGTTATCATTTAAACTTGAAGGCGCAAGTGGTACGGAGGAGCCTGCAGCATTTTGATTTCCCTGATTCAATGGTGATGTTTGAACAGGCCTTTGAGGTCTCTTCGGCCTTACATCCTGCGTGAAAATTCTTTGTAGTGGTGTTTTGGGAACATGAGAGAGCTTGACATATTCCACTGGTGAGGGTTCTAGTGGAAACGCCTTTATTTCTTCTAAATGACTCTCCAAATATGCATTCATGCCATCTCCTGGTGGCCCTGAAAGTTCAACATCAATGCTCTGCAACACTTGCACCTTCGCTTGGGCTGCAGCTAGCTCTGTTTCCAGTTCAACTCTCTCCATAGCATTTTGCAGTTCAATCCTTTTTCTTTCCAAAGCATGTTTTTTCTCAAGTGCAGCGGTACGTTGCAATAGGGCTGCCCTTTCAGCTTCAGCCCTCAGACGTGCAGAGGACACAGATGATGATGATGATGATTTGGAGGCACGGCTTATAAGAGTTTCAGATTGCTCTGCTTTACCGGCATTGGATACACTGTCAAAAGGAGACACAGCAGGTTGTGCACTTTGCAAATTTTTCCATGCTTCTACTTCATCCAAATTTTCATTAAGGGTTTTCATTTTGGGTTGATACCATTCATCATTATCAGTTTCCTTTTAATCCTCCTCAAGCAGTTCTTGCACTGATTGATGGCAATCTTTGAAGTCATCTAACGCCTGATGAAACTGTTCAAGGCCATTTTTAACAGCTTCAACATTTCCTTCACCTAATAACTCCTTCAATGCATTCATTTTACGTGTACACACACCGAGTTTTCCTCTGCGCGTCGCGCAAATCTGTTTTAGGTGTTCAGCCATATTTTAAGCTTGATGAACAAAAAATAAAATGTCTTCAAAAATGATCAGAAATCAGCACAGCACAATCGTGTCTTCACATGAAGAAAAGCCACAGCCTGCTCCAGTAGCAGTGGCAGGCAGGTGATAGCAAACAAGGCAAACTCCAAAGAAAATGACTAATTGATGGGTGGTTATGGTCCAACAAACAAAGGGTCTTGATAAGTAGGCTAGGTAGGCCTATCCTAAGTAGCCAAAACAGCAAACAACATTGTATATTGTATATAAATAGCAGCAAGTGAATAGAAAAGTAAAGAACTGTGTGCCTTCACGTCTATCCAATTCCAGTTCCTTTGTTCTCCTAAAAGTGAGTGTCGGCCATCTTAACTAAAGGTCAAAGGTGAGGGTCGGCCATCTTAACTCAAGGCCACCTCACAAACTTCAAACTAAAAGTCCATGTCTTCAAAGGCAAAGATCCTAAACTGAAACTAGATCCTAAACTGAAACAATGATACCTGTGCTCCTATAGCACGCAGTTAGAAAGCAAACTCAAAATGGCTCCTACATTATTATTTATGTTTCAAAAGGCAACTAATACTTTCTCTGCCATATTTAAACATGTTTTCAATATAGACTACATCAGTGGTTCTCAATTCAGTCCTCAAGGACCCCCTGTCCTGCAGGTTTTAGCTCCAGCTCTATACTCAGGTACACCTGAACCAATTAGAGGCCCACCAACTCCTAGATTTGAAACATGAGGTTTCATATATGGCATGGTTTCATTTATAATATTTTTAGCACAGCTTTTCAGTTCTTTAATATTGTTGGAACACATTTAATAAGGTCTATACAATTTATTCGTTTTTAATTCAACAATTACTTACGCATTAAATCTAGCAGCAATTCGTTGCCAATCTTTCTCTCTCCCTTTATTTATGGAAATCATATTTCCCTTTTCATTGTAATATGGCTGAATTCTCCATAGACCTCCACTAAAAGTTGCTTTCAGTGGCATTGTGGCTCTGTCTTTACCGTCATTTTTCGCCATGATGAATCGATCACATCCATGATCGACCTCTCGGGCTGCTTAAACTGTGTATAAATGTGCACGTGCAATTATCTGGATTGCTTGAGTCTGGCTCGGTTTAGCCAGATCATGGTAGCTTGACTTGGGCTTCATGGAACTGCTTTAGCCCCGATTGATATGTTAGGTTAACTCAAACCAGGCTTGCGAGGTTAATCGGCGCTTTTCTAAGCCTGCTTTGTGGAACAGCCCCAGGGGGTCCTTGATGACTGAATTGAGAACCACTGGACTACATGTTTTCATTGCAGCACCAAAACAAATGTTGTGAAAACATACAATAAAACCTTTAATTATAAAGTGCCCATTTGATTTTCTCACTGTCCTTTAGTGTTAATGTTAAGTAATTTACTGCATAATAATCGTATAATTGTGAAGCTGCAATTTTCCCCTCAGACTGTATTTGTACCATCAAAATCTCATTTTGCACCTATGTCTGAACAACAGGACCCTGCAACAAAAGCCACCCTTTGCTTCAGAGAGCCTCCTGCTGCACATTACATAATGCAGTGATAAGAGTCTATTCAGTGGGATAACTATGTTATTTCCAACAGCACAAATAGGGGTCTATTAAGTCTATCCATCTGATCATTTTTCTTTTCTCTGCCTCATTTTTCCATATCTAAAGCCTTCATAACAAATAGGTAACTGAAAGTACTCAAATAAGTATTTTCTTTCCCCTGAAACTAATTTGCTTGCTAAGCAATGCTATGCCTCTGCTTACTGGCTGGGATTGTATTTGTTGCTTGGCATCAGAGGCAAATCAAATTTCTTTTTACTCCCAGTTGACATAGACAGAGACTAAATCAATGGCTAGTGTAGGCTTTGCTAATTTGTTTTAAATATATATATTTTTCTCCAAATAAAACATAACATTACTTTGTAAATGTCTTTCAGACTCCATTTTATTCTCCTGAGTCTGCGACATCAGACGTTGCCTCCTATCAGGAGTACGAGGTGTTGGATTTCTAGACATGGCCAAGTTGGACCTAGAGGATGTAAACGGTTGAAACGGAGCTCTGAGCCAGTCAAATGTTCGCAAGGGCTCATATCTAATTGAAAAACCTTTGCTTCCACCGAGAGGCGACACTGAACTCGAGCTGAGGAAAACGCCCTACCATGGCGAAAATGCTGAAGATGGAGTTGCTGAGAGCCCATGTCAGCGAGCGTTTGTCTGCAGCTGCCGAGGAAATATTTAGGATTGTGGAAAGAACAATTGTAGAGTATGAAGAAGTCTCCCATTCAAAGTGGGAGATTGACAGTCACCGCAGGCTGTTGGATGTTGCCAAGTTGCACAGAGCAGGTTGGTTAATCGGGAGACCTGGTTTCATGAGCATATCTGATATCATGGATCAGGATTCCTTTTAATTAAAAAAATACTTTCACCACTGGTTTTGGTTTTTGAGATGTTAGTGGCATTAGAATTTTTTGCGATATATATGCAATGTGGAGGTCAGTGGGGGTAAAATAATGGTTTTATAATTATTCATTCAATTGTAATCAGGGTTCCTATGAAGGTCTGGAACTCAAGTAAAGTTTACTCGTATAGCCCTTAGTCAGTCTCAAATGGCTTCACAACACCCAGTATGGAAGTAGTAGTAGTATGAAAAAGGAATATGAGCATTTTCAGTTCTTGGAAGCTTTGTGAATTCGTAGTATTGTTGTTTAGTCCCAATTTACATGACTTTTTTTACATGGCATTTAAGGGCAGACCCAATGTCATTGCATGTGTTATATTTGTTGTTAGAGTTACTATAGAGTTATATAATGTAGTTGACAATATTATCCAGTAACTAGCAGCATACATCATATTGAACACCAATTTTGTCTTACCCTTTGCTTTAGACGCACTACAGATATCTGTCACAGGACTTAAGTTGCCGTCTGGTCACCGCCAGCCTCCTGCCAGTCTGGGCTGGGAAGAACCAGAAAATGCAATATCACAGCCAACCGATGACCGTCAAACCCTTTATGCAGGAAACCCTGATTTTTCTCTTGCCACAAGCAAAAACACTGAAAGCGATCAAGAGATACTGGCCGATGCTGAAGATGGTGATGTGAGGCAAGTCTATAACCCGAGCGCGCTATTAAAATTCCTCAAAGTGAAGAAACCATACAAGTGCCCGAATAGTTTTTCCTCCAAAAAGACAGCGCAACAACACATCAAAATGCATTCTGATGACAATTCCTTATCATACCAGTGCCGATTCTGTGACAGGTATTTCTGCCACAAGTCTGACCTCATAGTTCACGCCAGGATACACACAGGGGAGAAACCATACAAGTGCCAAGACTGTCACAAATGCTTTGCCCAGAAGGGGAATCTGGTTATTCATATGAGAAAACACACTGGGGAGAAACCATATCAGTGCAGAGAATGTGGCGAGTGTTTTACTAAAAAGGTGGCCCTAGACCGTCATATAGAAAAACACTCCAGACCGGTGACTCTTAGCAGTAACATTGAACAAAACCCGAGCCCCAGTCAGGGTGAAACATTTTCTCAAGGTCTTAAATCTGGTATTAAGACATTTCCATTTCCTATTGCCACCTATGACAAAAGTGAGTTTGACCAAGAATCTCTGCAGCCCTTATGTCTTTACCAAATCCAGACTGTTGATGATATTGATAAAGCCACACTTGCAGTTGATCAAATCAAAATTGAGCCTGCTGGAGCAGACGGAGCCACCAGTGATAATCAGCCTGTCACTACAGTAAATCCAGACTCTTTCGTGGCTCCGAGTGAACAAGGTGAAAGCGAGGAGATTAGGAGCAGAGAGCTGTGGTCCGAGTTGAAACATTTCAACATGGAAAGGATCCCGTCAAGCAGAAGACTGGGGAAACCCTCTGAGCTGAATGTCCATTTTGAAGTTGGAACAGTGCAGAAACCATACAAATGTCCTCATTGCGGCAAATGTTTTTCCTTGACTAAGACTCTGGTAAGACATGTAAAGATCCACACAGAGGACAAACCATACCGGTGCCAGTTTTGTGAGCGGAACTTCTGTCAGAAGTCCGACCTTGTTACTCATACAAGGATACATACAGGAGAGAGACCATATCAGTGCCAAGAATGTCAAAAATCTTTTGCCCAGAAGGGCAACCTTGTTGTTCATATGAGGAAACATACCGGCGAGAAACCATATCAATGCCAAGAGTGCAGTTGTTGCTTTAGTCAGAAGGCATCTCTAGATTGTCACGTGCAAAGCCACAGAGAGATGGAAACGGCTTACTTTTCACAAGCAGAGTTGATTGTATAAGTGTGATTATAACTGATAATGTAGATTTTTATAAACTTGAAACATGGGTTCGCTGCTATGTTTGCCCCTGTGTTGACACATTTCCTGACATCAAGTGGGAGATATCAGAGCCTACAAAAAAATCCCACATATCCTACTTGTAAATACCACAAGGAGGCTGACTTGAACAAGTTATCAGCACAATCAGCACTTCAGAGCTCAATGTTTAACCTGGCCAAACACTTTATATAGGACTATATGTTGAGGCCACATCAGTGTATAGTGTGTGGCATTCATTTCATTGTTCAGTTTCAAATTAAATTAAAGTTAATGGTATTGTAATGACATAGAAAATATTGCAGACAGCAAAGAAACCAGTTATGTGCCTGTTCATTTTGTGTTTGAATTCAGCATATGAGATGTAATTGAGTGCAAAAAGAAAACTAGATACATTTGCTGGCAAGGATGTAATTCTAAGCTGAACTGTATTTCAAATGTCTCTGGGGAAAATAATAAATGACAGTTGTCAGTTACAGATATCAAATATGGGAGCATGCACTGTGGTGGTGATGACACCATGTTGATTTTTACAATCTTTCAATGTGGCACATTGATTTAAGGCAGAGGATTCCTTTTGAAAGATTTGCAAATGAGAAACGGCACACCATGGAATTCATTGTGATAAATCTGAATTAGTGACAGGCAGGAGAGTACTATTACCAAAATGTAGAACTAGAGCCATCGTACAGCAGGGGAAAGAGAAACCCTGAATCAGTCACAAACTACGGGTCTATTTATTACAGACTGCATTGGAAGACTAGTTAGAATTGTGGTTCATGAGGAGCTTGATAGCGATTTATCAGTCAACTTGACTTTCCTACTTCAGACACTCAGCTTGCTCACATCATCTCTGAGGAAGTTTTGGCCCAAGCCAGAATGCAGTCCAAGTTAAAATACTTAACAAGAACTCAGGACTACTACAGAGGGTGAGCAGTTTCAACATTTTGGATCTGATTGAGCCTTGAATCAGCGCTCACTGTGAAGACTTGGCACCTCACAGAACCAATCCCTGCATCAACGGTCACTTTCCTTGAAAAAGGATTATTGTACGAGATACATTCATGTTCCAACTAATCAATGAACAAACCCGCCTTGTTTTTAAATCTCATGAAATTAAATGGCTATTAAATAACTCATGCCAACCATCCCGAGGTCACACAGAGGAAGTGGATGATAATTAACACCCCATAACAGGATAAAAACTGGAATTTTGTACAAAAATAAAGAATGCTTCTCTCTATAATAGTCATGATTCTGGAGACACGCTGCCCGCTTTACTTTGTAGATGCTGGATGCAGTTTACCAAGTGCCTTGTGTTTTATGACTGGAGATACAGTTCACACTCACCACTTATAGCACAAAGTTGGCTGGTTGTTCAGAACACGAAGGGAAACGAAAGGATAAACAAAATAAAACAGTTGCATAAGAAAAGTTAAAAAAACAAACAGGTGATATGGTTAATGTGGCACTGGCTACCTTGGTGGGGTTTTCCCTGACTTTCCATTTCATGATTCAAACCACAATTTAGAAATACGCTCTTTCAGCGGGATATGGATATTTATAAAAAATTTATTTGTATTTCCATAATCTCAACATAAAATGTACGGCATGTAGCACAATGTGGAAGTAAACATGAGGTTTCTGAACGGACAGTTTACACAAGGCTACATTGCTTAACAGACGGATTACAGCAAGTTAAGCTATACAGTTGAATTACACAGAAAACAATCTATACATAAGTACTGACTTGATTGAAACAATATTGCTGCGTTGGCTTCCAATAAATGCTGGTGTGAGCATCAAAGTGCTTGTTCACCTTTTGTGCATGACAAACGTTTCCTTTTGACAATCTCGTTAAAACAAAAAAGCAAAAGACAAAAATAGCATAAAAGTATTTCATCTAAACTAGTTCGGCGTCACTGCCTTATTTGGACTCAACTAATGTGAACTGATGGCGTCTTTATTTCATAGTGTGTTTTCCTGAGGTTGGCAATGTCATACTTATTGATCACAGGGCAGATAGAAGCAACTAATTCGTTCTAGGTGAATTTTGATTGCTAAAGGCAGTAGACATTTGTTTGATGGAGGCTGGTAGTAGTAGTGCAGTGCTACTAAAAATGGCTATAACATCTCCATAAGGCACAGAGAGAGTCTGCATCTTCAGGCATGCTTCAAAGTAAACATTTGGTATTTTTGCCAGAATGTGGCTGTGGTCAGCTGCTAAACAGTGTATTTTTATTTCTGACAATGAAAACATTTAAGAAGCTAAAAATCGTCTGATTATCCCATCAAAAAATAACTTTACTGACATAGGTATTGAAAAGTATGAGGTATAAGCATGTTTCCATAAGGCATGTGTAGATAGACAACTAAGCCTAGTTTGCAAGGCAGGATATACAAAGCGCAAGCTTTTCACATTAAGGGCTCCATTTTGACAAGATAAGAAATGCGTACATACAAGTTTCCCCACAAAAATAGAATTTCATTTTCTATAGCCGCTACTATTTTGCTTTCAAAATGAATGCGACAGTGACATAATAGAGTTTGACATCCAGTGAGTTTTGGTTGGGCTGAATTTTTCCACTTGATTGCTCAGGATTGGGTCCAATAACATTGTTCAAGAAGTACTATTACACATTTATCACTGAAAAACAATCACAAAGTTTTAGTCAGGTTCAGGCAACCTAGCTCTCAGGCTCATTTGGGTTTGGGCAGACATTTTGGGGGTTCTGGTCCAGCCAGTCAAGCTGTATGTTACAGGGGTAAAATAACAATGCTCACTGAGGGTCCTTTTCCCCCTCTCTGTGATTAAATGATGAATTGATTTTGGTGCACATTGGGACTGCAGTACCGTAAACATTGCCACTGTAAGACCTGTAAGCATATTCCAAACTGAGGCGTTTTGTTCCAAAGCTAAAGATCCTCCAGTGGCACTTAACTCTTGACAAAATAACTGATGGCACACAATTAAAACAAAATCAGTATTTTCAAACCACACTACGCCTAGACCTTGATTGATAAAATGGCACTTTTACAGAATGGATCCTTTTTAGAATGTTCTAGGATCCCCCCCCAAAAAACTTTTTTTTAATATGTAGCATCATGGGAGATGCAATTATTGGCCTTCCTGATGTAAAAGTTTAAATGACCACAGCATGTGTCTAAAAAAACTGAGTCAACATTCACCATGCCACTAAGACTTTTAGTCATTACAAATTCCAATCAATGACATCCATGTGTTTTTTCATGGTGAATCTTTAGGCACAGAAAATGTAGCGGATCTGATATTGGGATGCATGATTGAAGACTAATTACTGTTTTTTGTTAGGTGATATTCAGATGCTTCCTTGGCCTGAAGGTAGTGAACCAGGTGAAACAGGAATGCGTAGCTTGGCTCTTTGGTATCAGACACACAAATATCAAACATCAAAATATTTTTTACTGGTTGGTTCTTTTTAAAATCTCCAACATTATTTGTCCAGTGTTCCCATCATGGCTCAGATGTTAAATTCCATGGGTTTTCCACAACTTTCCAAAAGTTTTGACATGTTGTCCCTTCCTGGTTTGTCAATGTTGTTTTTTCTAAAAGGGGGAAACAGCCTGGCTTCCACTACAGTTAGGCAGAAAACCATTATCTATCTATCAATATGTGAAGCATTCTGCGATATTCCTGTAAAGTGACCGATTTGTAGAATTACCGGATATTCCCCGACTTCCCCAGAAAATGTATCAAATTCTCTGACTTTGCCGATTCTGGCATACACCTCTCAAAATTCTATGATATTCCAGAAACTCCATGATCAGAGATTTCTCTTGAAGATTTCGATGTCAAAAGCCTGATATGAAGCATTAAGTTTAGACTGAAAAAAATTCTACGAGTAGAGCAACTTACTCTATTTTGAAGTGGGACAAATCAACCCGCATATAACTTTTTGGCTGGAATTTGTGGCTCATAATTTTAGCAAAAATAGTGTATCTGCCTAGTTTCAACAATTCTCCTTCACTTGGCTAGGGAAGTAGCCTACTACTATGAAAAGTAATATTTCTTTTAAGCTGAATGGGCATTTTTATTTTTTCGTTCAGCTTTAGTAGAGTGCATTACACTTTCACCTGGTTTTTAGACTACTCCTAGGGATTAAAGAAAGTAAACTAAATATTATTTTTTTTTTTTTATTAAACTTTGATTCATTGCCAAAATGTCACCTGAGACCACTTGAACTAGTTACTGTAAGCCAATGCTTTTTCAGAACATCAATGCTGGTTTGAGATTGTGTTACAATCAGAATATGGCCTTAACAGCAGCAATAAAGCGTAAAATATTCTGCGAAAATACCAAAATATAGCAGTCTCAAAATAATTCTATTTTCAGTACTTACGTCTTTTTTCCTTTTTATACAATATTTTTCTGGATGTACTACGTACTGCCAAGAAAACATTTTTGACACGTAAACGCTGTATGTGGATATAACCTTGATAATTTGTAAGCCATTAGTCACATTTCCCAATGTTAATTATGTAGAGGAAAACAAAACCTAGAAAATAATTCATTTTACAGAGAATTAGTAGAATTTGTGTACTGTGAGTTTGCATGATTATTATGTCACACATACAAATGCAAACCTTAAAAAGGAAAACCAGCAGTATGTCCTGGTTTTGTGTCAGAACTGCACTGACGCAAACCAGTTCCACATTACAATACTGCACATGGGATGGGATATTAACACTAGGCACCACCATATGCTAATAATATTGATTGTTGATGCCAGGTCTGCCTACTATGCCAGATATTCTGGCAAGCAGACAACCATGAATTACACATCCTATTCTATTTTTAAAACCTACTTGGCTTGTAAAACTGAAAGTGGCTGGTGAATTCTGACACTTTTTTTTTACAATGGCCGACCATTGTAAAAAGTGAATTTCGTGGAGGAAGAGGAAGCCTGAAGGAGCTCTGGGTTCAGGACTGCTGACTGCTCCACTGGTTGGCCAAGGGCCGGCGTAGCAGCTCCTCCACGTGGCGAGCCACGTCCATGGTATCCTCCAGGTCAAAGTCTCCATCGGCGTCCAACATGGCGTCACTCCTAACAGGATGACAGAGAGCAAGGCAACAACTTGAAACATAGATGTAGCTTGCAGCAGATTGTAAAATAGGATGATGTACGACACTATTGGACTAGCTGGGAGAAGTGCGGTTGGGGAAAGTCTCCCCTCCCTCAACAACTACCATTGAGGTCCAAGGCACTGAAAGAAAAAAAAATAATAATACCATGTTAATGTGTTATGTTATGAATACAGGTACCATCAAAATGTGATATTTTACAGATAGGTACTATGTGTCAGATTTCTAAACATCTAGATATTGTCAAATTAATTGTGATGCCTCGGTATAACTGGGACTACGGTCGAGATGACTGGTGGCCTCCATCTCACGTCAGTGGTATTGTTAGGGCATAGTGTTTCTCAAGACCACATTTCCCATAAACCCCATCGCTTCCTGTCACAGTAAAGGATATTTGCTTCTTCAGTCAAAGGTTTTCTCTTTGTCTTCACTGAAAAGGATAAACATGTTGGAAGTGATTTTTTCCCCCATCAGCCTTTCACTCCTTCCAAAATCTGCCAAAGGGCAAGAGCCCTGTTTTTCTTCATGTTTCAGACAGCTCCTAAACAAGCAAAATCCCTGGCCTATGCATCAAGATGCATGCTGGACAAAACAAATGATTGTTGTAGTTCTACTTTAGAGTAGTCTCCATAATTATAGCCATTGTTTCATTTCACATTAAAAAAAAACGGGAAAAAAAAAAAAAAAAACATCATACAGTGTTTCACTGTCCAAATACTTACGGAGATGACTGTGTATGCAGCTATAGGCTACAATCTTGGGACCCTTATGAAATTCCAATACCCATGTATTTGGTTTCATTAGAAAGAAAAAAATACACGTTTTTTCATTTGAATTTGGCAACATGTCTGAACAAATGAACAAAGTGGAGGCCCTGCTACCTCACCTTTTTCAGCTATTCTAATCTAAACCACAAGGTTGTTTTTTTTCTGGGCTTACTTACTCTAGGAATGTAACAAAGAACCACAACTGTAGAGTACTTAAAAAGGCTAAATGTTACGTACACGTGTTCTTGAAGAGTATAGAAGCCCGGAACCGCCAAAATAAATAAATGAATAAATGACTTAATAAATAAATAAATATATATATATATATATATGTACACATAAATAAATACATGTATAAATGAAATTAATGAATAAATGGATATTTATGCATTTATTTCACTATTTATTTATTTCCTTAATCATTCATTTTTGCACAAATGTATTACCCTATTTATTTATTCCCTTTAGCATTAATTTCTGTATTTATTCATGACCAAATTAGTACAAAATTAGTACAAAAATGAATGATTAAGGAAATAAATAAATGCATAAATACCCATTTATTCATTAATTTCATTTATACATTTATTCATGTGTATGTATTTATTCTTTCAATTTTCATTGAATTCATATTTATTTATGTATTCATTTATTTATCGAGTTATTTATTTATTCATTTTGCCGGTTCGAGGCTTCCATAGAAGAGTTGTAAGAGTTTGCAAAGATTACAAATTTAAACAAACCTTTTCAAGCCTTAAAATGCATGTATAACATATGTTCCACTGCAGAAATATAATTAGCACCAAAAAAGTACATATTTACTCATTTAGACATTTACTCATGGTTCAGTGTGAAGGGCCATATCATTTGATAATTTGTAAATAAATTAACTTAAGTGGTGCACTTACATTGGAGGGTACATGCTAAAGTTGTTGGGGTTGCCAACAGAGGGGGAAGCTGCCTGGTCCATGAATGTGGGGTTTCCCCCAGCAGGTTCAGGGTTAGGTGTGGTGAATCTGCGGAAGAAATATGCCACACTGAAGGAATTTGCATAATGTTTTTTTTTTTAAATATTTAGATTCTGATCATCTGCGGTTTAATAAAACAGATGGTTGTGTGAAGACCGAAAGTTGTTTCAAATTCCAATCATTTCAAAAGATATTGTATTGACGTTGATATGGCCATGCAAATTTAATTAACTGTTTAACGGATGCCCTGCGTCCCTTTTTCTAAAACAAAAAAAAACAAAAAAAAAGAGGAAAAACTTACTCTGGCACAACCTGTTTGATCTGTGGTTTTACGTAGCCATCCACTGCTTTTGCTGCAAATGAAACACAATGGCTTAACAATTGTGCAGGTGTACATTTTTCAAAACCCTTCTTAAATCTAAAACTGAGTCAGACAGAAAGACCGAAAGAAAAAAAAAGCCTTCCAGATGGTCTCCTAAACAAGGATATTAATATTGTGCAGGTTTACGTGTCAATTTACATGAGGGAAAATCTTTTGGAACAAATAAAAAAAATGAGCATTTCCAGCTCAACCAAACAATTGCTAAAAAAGGAACTCTGTAGAAACATTAATTCAAGTCACAAAAAACATGTTTTTGTGTGAAATGGCATTCACAAACCACAAAACTGGGATTTTGGAAGTTTACACCGCCATTGAAGAAAAAGCATGCTATTTGCAGCAATAGTATGCTAATGTTAATGAAAAAGAAAAGTGGTGCTGCATACAGAGTGGCGGTGTGTAGTACTTGGCGAAGACCTCGTCCTTGGGCCGGTCAGGATAAAGGAATAGAAGGTGATTCAGGTCGCTGATGCGGTCAGCCAGGGAGCGAATGGAGAAATCCTTGGTCGTATAAGGCAGCAAGTTCCAGACCAGCCTCTCACCTAGTGGAAGATGGAGACAACCAATCAGAATAATTTTGAACAGAGTTTTGTATTAGCAACATTGGTGCTGAGAAATAGACAACTTATCCTCACTAAATCCTCACATACAAGATCAAACTAGTGCAGACTCGCTTTAGTCTTGAACATAAGTTGATTAATAGCCAACTTGTGGCTATAATCTGGCTAAAAGTAGGCCTAAATTACTAGAATGTAAGTGCAGCAGTGTGTTACCTGCTTTGTTGGGGTTCTCCGCCACCCAGGCAATGGTGATGCCTCCGATCTCTGAGTCACTGAATCTCAGCAGGAAGGTGCCATTGGGTTTGGACAGCAGCATGTCCTGAGCCTGCTGCTTGTTTACAAAGCCCAGGATGGCCCTGTGAATGATATACACACATGTATGCACACACAAACACAATTTCTGATTTTTGATGCTGTGTTGATATTTGAGAAAGACGGCAAGACTTGAGTTGCATTTAAGAATGATAATGTGAGAACAACTAGGACATCAGATCTTCATCCCAGTTAGATCAGTAGGTCAAACCCATGTGCCAATGAGGCCTAAGAATATGCATGTTTTCATGTGACTGATTAGCCCGCTCCCCTCTGATTGGAGTGAAAACCTGCATAGTCTGGGCCCTCCGTGGCACATGGTTGCTCTTTAAGGCTCTTGGGCCTTAAAAAGGCGCAGCTGATTTAAAAGATGCAGCAGCTGAAAGGTTACAGGTTAACAACATGAACTCTTGCATTTTTCAGCCATTACCCGTCATTCCAGTGTGGTTTGAGATGTTTCTTCATGAGCTCTACCACTCCATCAAACCATTGCCAGAAGGTGAAGTTTCGTCCAGGCAAACTCTCCTATACAATCAAGCATATTCAGTTTTAGAGATTATTTGTTAATGGCATTCCTCTCTCGCTACATAGCCTAGAATAGCATAGAATAGACGAATAGCATAAGACAAAATATAGAATAGCATAGACAAAAAAATCCCAAATAAATTTGTTTTGAAATGTTTTAAAATAACTTAACACAACAAAAGGTCAAGGGGGGTGAATACTTTTGCAAGGCACTGTACATGCAAAGGGGACGATAACTTAATGGAATATAATCAGGCCAAGTTCTAGCCATGTTTGCAGTTTATGGTAACGTAACGTTAGCCAACTACCATGGATGACAGTCGTATTTGGAAATTTGGAATGTTAGTTTTGCAGTCCACTTTTCTATGCAACACAAATATTTGAGTTTATTAGCCACTTTTATTTAGTTCACTTGATATAATTGTTTTAGGTTCAGTTCAGTATTTATTTAATTTCTCCAATGGGGCAGGAAAGTCACCAAGTCCAGAACAAACTTAGTAGCGCCATGTGACTTATGGTTGTAAATGTGTAAATGTCTCCCAACGTTAGCAACTATGGGCTTGAACCCTAACATCGCGTCTTTCTGCTATATTTATTATTATGTCCTGAGTTTGAAGGGAGAGTATTATCTGAGCAGTGTCCCATGATGCTCTAAATGCTGTTTCAGAGGCTTACACTGAATACTTGGAATTATGTGGAATGAAAATGGTAAAATTTAAAGCTATTGCATATCGGCACTAAATATCGGCTTATGTCCAAAGATATCGGTTTCAGCCTTCACAAACCCTCATCGGCTGAAACCCAATTCCAACACTAATCAAGCATTGCTCTCACCCGGTTGAACTGGGCCCAGGATATGGTCATGGTGCGGTAGTCTTCAGGGTTGTTGCTGCTGCTGGTGAAGGCCTTTTGTGCCAGGAAGACCAGATTGTCCTCAGACAGGCCACGCCCACTGTGCATCTCCGCCTTGTACTTCATGTCCAGGGCCTCACAGAGCTGAGGCCACAGCACCTTGTCTGGCACTATGAATGGCACCCTGCCCTGAGGCAAGAGGGAGGTAAGGTTGAGGAAATTAAAAGGTGCAGGAGGAACACAACAGATGGGAATGAAAACAGATGAAAAGGAAAACAGTGGTGTGAGGAAGGGAGAGAAAAGTACTCAGTTGTACAAAGTCTTTAAGCACCAATCCTGAATTTGGAGATACAAATCAAAGAGTTGAGACTTTGACTTTAAAGTAATAATCTGCGACAATTTCATATACTTTTTCAACTTTTAAATCTGCTGCTCTAAACACCTGGGGCCAAATGTATAAAACTCTGTGTATATTTAGGTGTAGGAATCTGTGCACGCACAAAACAGGAAACATGCATACGCAGTCTTTTCGTCAGATGTATAAAACCCCACGTTTTTTCCTCATACATCTCAATCATCCTGAAACTGTGCGCATGTGCACAAGCCTTCTGACCATGCCCACAATTTAAGTGTAGGTTATTCTTACTCCCCAATAATAGGCTACAGAATAATAATCTTTATTTATATAAAGATCATGTATTTATTTGTTTATTTATATAAAGATCATGTATTTATCTATTTATTTATATAAAGATCATGTATTTATTTGTTTAATTATATAAAGATCATTATAATAATGTCTCTTTAGTGACAAACATATTTACTCAAGATAGAACGAAATGAAGGCTTGTCAAAAAAACACTCATGCATCACTATGTAATGATAGTGACGGTTTTTTTAAACTATAGATTATATCCTAACACAATGTAGTGAAAGATTTTTGGATTTTTATACATTCGGAACCTGCGTGGAAAGTGGCATAAGTACACTTTTCGTGCATACGCATGGTTTATACATTTGACCCCTGGTGTAAGACAGGTCTTTACTGGGGAAAAAAATCCTCTGGTGCTCAGGAAGTGATTCATTTTATATTTCCTGAAGCAGCTTCAGCAGTTGGTTAGGAATAAATAGAAGAATAACTGGGTAGTTAGCATGAGCAGTGATAGCCACCATGGCTGAACAGACAAAGAAAAGAGCCCTAAATACAGAAACTCAAACTTCATCAACAGAAAATCCAAGGGAAAAAGACATCACAGTAGAGTGATCTCTAAGAAGTACAGTGCAAACCATCACAGCAATTACCGTTTATCACCGAAGATGTTACCAAAATAAAAGTAAATGATGAACTTGCAGTTTACCAATGAAAACAAACTTTTTACAAATTCAAAATGCCTGTCAAAACTGATAGATACTGACAGTCAAAATCTCACTCAATCCATTTCAAAGTGAAGAAAATGTCTTCAGTATGATGAATCAAAACATAAACAAGGCCAACAGTGACAACAGACTGGGACTTTAACACATTACATTAATAACCTGACAAGCTTACAGAATGTCAGATAATATGGCATCTAACTTGACATAGGCTTTGCCTAACATGGTGAGATATGAAAATCTACAATGAATAACGTTTTCCAGGAACAGCCAACTCACCGGCTCGGCAAAGGCATTGTCCCACAGGACTGTTGCTGTGGCGTTGTTGTCTTGACTGCCATGGACGATCACCACCACAGGCAGCGATAATGTCTTGATTTAAAAAAATAAATAAAATAAATTGTAAGTAAGAATGTGTTGAATGATGATTGTTGCTAGGAATCAATTTCAGGAAAGGCTTATAGCTAACACACGATTATATTTTTATGTAAAAACAGAACTATAAAACTTTGTTGTTTGTACTACAACTGTGAATAATAACAGATATATTCATAAAATCACCCTTAAACAACAAATATCTTTTGAGGGTATCCATTTCATAGATATATATATATATATATATATATATATATATATATATATATATATATACACACATACACACACAGTTTCAAAAGTAGGTATACATGTTTATATACATTATTCTAGAAGTATAGTTTGTCCTATTAATAAATTCTTAAATGTTTAATATTATCAACTGAATGTTACATTTTGTTAAAATGACAAAATGAAGTTAAAATGACTAAAATTATCCAGCTTTGCTGTTGCTGTTATTATGATTATAAATATAATACCTACTTTTGAAAAATAAAACATGTAATATGTACATTTTTTATAAATTATTTTTTATTTTCGTACCAGCAATCACTTTGTAATACCGCAGTTTTGCCATGAAACTCTTTGCCTCTGATCATAATAACAGTAGAGATGAAATCAGCGGCAAGATGGTTAAACTGATCAGATAACCAAAAAAGGTCACAGGTTCAATTCCCACAACAGCGATGTGCCCTGTCAAAATGACCTTTGGCAAGACACTGAACCTGATCACTTATTCAAGTGTATAAAAGTGGCTAAAATGTGAAATGTCCTGATTACCTTGACATGAAAGACCAGCTCGTTGCCGCCCACGCTGAACTGCGACTCAAACAGGACTGTGAATTTCTCCTCCGTCACAGACTCTGCACCGCGACGGTCCGACCGCTTGATGCGTTTCAGTGACTACACACGCACACGCACACGCACAAACACACACACACACACACACACAGTCAGTCAGGGTGGGCAGACACACACCTCCAACCCCCTCACCCTGAGCACAGGATCCCCCCAGGGTTGCGTCCTCAGCCCCCTACTGTACTCCCTGTATACAATGACTGTGTGGCCAGGTTCAGCTCCAACTCCATCATCAAGTTTGCGGATGACACAGTGGTGGTGGGCCTGATCTCCGACAACGACGAGAAGGCCTACCTGGAGGAAGTTGCTGATTTGTCACTCTGGTGCCAGGGCAACAGCCTCCTCTTGAACGTCATCAAAACTAAGGAGCTGATTGTGGACTTCAGGAGGACACAACAACAGAGGACGTACTCACCATTGGGGATTAATGGGACTACTGTGGAGAGGGTGAGCAGGTATAAATACCTGGGAGTCCACATCACCGAAGATCTCACATGGTCCACACACACAGACACTCTGGTGAGGAAGGCAAGGCAGCGCCTTTACCACCTCAGGCAGCTGAGGAAATTTAAAGTCTCCCGGAGGATCCTTCAGTCCTTCTACTCTGGAGCTGTAGAGAGCATCCTGACAGGAAGCATCACTGCCTGGTTTGGCAACAGCTCCGCTCAGGACAGGAAGGCTCTGCAGAGAGTAGTGGTTTCGGCTGAACTACACTCCCCACCCTGCAGGACTTATACACCAGGAGGTGCAGAACCAGAGCCTGCAGGATCATGAAGGATCCTCACCACCCCAACAACGGATTGTTTCAGCTGCTGCGGTCAGGCAAGCGCCTCCGTAGTCATGCTGCCAAAACAGAGAGACTGAGACAGAGTTTTTTTCCTCAGGCCATCAGGACTGTGAACTCTGACCTTACCAGGGCCCCCACCAAGACCCACACACTGCCCCTCTTATATATACACACACACACACACACACACACACACACACACACACACACTTAGGTAATGACTACACATAATTTATAGTATATTACATTCATACGATTTCCCTTATTACTATATGTTCATTTCCAAAGTGCTCTTACTGTATATATTGTGGGGTTTTTTTAATATAAGAGCTCTTACTGTAATACTGTAAATATTGTGCTGGTTGTTTTTTTTAATTTTTTTTATTGTAAATACTGTGAACTGTTGCCCTCTTGCACATTCCCGTTGAGCATTGCCACTTTTTCATTTCACTACACACCCGTGTGTGTATGTGACAAAAACGACCAAATGACATCTACCCTCCACCCCATCCAACAATCGGTGTGAATGGGTCAACACGGGTTATCAGACCCGGGTCCGCGACCCTGCCCTTGACCCAGGAATAACCCAGGTTGGATGCGGCTCGGCTGCGGAATGAGCAGGACGACCCACGGGAATGACCCGTGTTCAATAAACCGTGTATATCCCGGGATTTCTGAGTAAAAGGGGTATAACTTAGTCAAAGTCAATTAACCCAAATTTCACTAGCCAATTTCACTAGCCCACCAGCCAACTAGATTTTAACAAGACAAAAAGGACCCCTCAATGATCATTGATTACTTGTCAGTGGCTGGAAGAGAAAATAAACATAGCAGCTACAGCAAAGGTTTACCACTATTTGGCTGGTGGCCATATCCCATTCTGATTATAATTCATACCTTTACTTAGCAGGTAAACCAACTAAACTGAAAATATGACAAAAGCTATAGACATTTCTACATGGTTCCACACGTCAGTCCAGAATTTTACCAAACACAGTGGACTAAACAGTGTGAATGTATTAAAGATTTTAAAAATTAACAAAATAATACAGTAAAAATAATAGAACAGTAAGAATTTCTAATCCAGTCTTGTACAACTGACATTTTAATGTGTTTTGTGTTTTAAAATGCCATTACCCTCCATTTGCCCCTTTGTATTGTCTGGTAGAGTTCATATTTCAAGCGTTTGTATACTTGACCATCAGGCCCTAGTCTGTATCAGTTACATCTAGTTGTATATTACAAAATAATCCTAATACTTGGGACTAGACAACCTATTTGTTGGGATTATACACTTTTTCTGTTACATAACTAATATTAAGTTATGCTATCATTAATTGGGGCAGGTCACAGCTTTACTGTCAAACGTCTAGTGACAAATTAAATTAGTTTCAAGATAGCGTTTAGTGTAGACTTTATTCTTCAAATGCCCGTTCAGGTGGTGACACAGGCTGGTGATTTTTAATATAAACTATTATTGTATCAGTCTAACCCTACTAATAAAATAACAAACTCATAACAAATGTAATCTTTACAATAACAGCGTACCATGTTCCTGAAGTGTGCGCTGAGGGTGCCTGTGGCCTGGTGATACTCCATCACACAGTTGTTGTTGAGGATTTCTCCGCTGCTGTCACTACCGAGGCAAAAGACAGAGCATTTACACCGGACTCAACAAATAGCTGGAGTTAACCAGAGTTAACCAGATAATGCAGTTTACTTAGATACAAATTTTGAAACAGCTTCGAAACTCCCGATTGGAACCGGTTCTTGATATCTCACCCTATACACCAGGCTGTTGGTACTGGATTTAAGTATCCAGTTAATTGTCTTATTGCCGGCTTTAGCTTGGTATCAGCTAACACCAATATCTAACAATATCTCTCAAGGTTTGTGCACTGTGTATCTGTGTACTGGTATGTGGGCCTCACTTTCGTGTGCTCTCATTCTTCAGCAGAGCCTTAGCCTGCTGCTCGCTGACGATGACAGCCTTGACCTGAGGTGGGTTCATGTGAACATTGAGCTTCCCGCCCACCAGGAGGCGCACTGTGGCAGCAAACTTAGTTTGAGTCTTCAACACCTGGGGCGGCTGTTTCTCGATAATGAACGTACTGGAGAGAGCAGAAGATGAATGAATGGACAGAAGAAAAAAAAAAAAACAAGGTCAAACTACACTAAGTAAGGCTAAGGTATGGTGAGTGCCACACCTTTCCATAACTAATTGCTGCAGAGTCTGAAGTTCCTACCTGGTAACCAGAGCAGAGATGATGTCGGTGATGTCTGCATTGAGTTTGCTCAGAAGCTCCTCCATGGGGCCTGGCAGGGGAAGCTGCTGGGTGAGATGTTCACAACGCCGGATCTGCTGTCGGTTTTGCCAGATCAGGTCAGCCAGCTTTTCACACCTGGTGGATGGGGTGGGGGTGGGTATTAAGATATGACCAAATGAAGAAGAAATGAAAAGGGTTGCTATCACTAGTCTGGTTTCACTTAAGTCTATTATGATGCATCAATTTAGAAAAGCTGAATGGAGAATGCCCTTGCAGTTGTCTCATGGTCCTGTAGATTTATGATGGTGTAGCCTGATGTCCTCTATTGTCACAATTTGTGGGTTAGTGCATCGTTCATTTTGATATCTGAACTGGGCTTCTGTATGAATGCTCACCCTAGTTACGGAACAAAAGAATTGCAACATCATATCCTGTATATTGGTAAATGCTTTAATTAGCCCTGACTAGTTACTGCTGCACAGAGCAGCTGACAACAAGGAAAGACCATGTCACAGTCTGGAGAGACAACTGACAGGAGGAAATAGACCCACCGGGGCCATCATGGGGTAGCAACCCATGGCAGCAGTATCCTGGGCCAGGGTACACCATTAGTAGTTATGAGCAAGAGGAATACCCAGATAATATGCAAGAGGAAGGGTGTAAGAAGACTCACAGGCAGGATGCATGGCTATAAGCCTTGGAATGAACTTGACTATGAGTAAGAAGGGCACTTCAATGGAAGCTACTAGTTCAGATATATAGAGAAAGACGTTTCAGGTGTGCTCCTGTGGCTGGGAAAAGAAAACAACTCTTAAGGGCCTCTTAAGGTCAGCCAGGTCAAGTCCAGCAGCAGGTAACAAACCAAGTTGTGCAGGATATCAGCACCCCTGCAAGGGCCAGGAGGACATTGAGGTCAGCCAGGCAAGAGAGGAAAGGTATACCAGGAGAACACTAGAGTGAAAGGGCCAAGGGCTACTGAGAGGAGTGAATGGGAAACCGTTAATCCAGATTCGATAAGGGCGCTTGATAGGCTTAAAGATACAGTTGAAAAAAAGCTAGAGAAAATGGAGGATATTGTTTACAATTATGGGGTAGAAAGGTTTGGAGTGAGGTTTTTTATGAGGAAAAACAAAAAGAACCAGAAAAAGAACAGAACCAATAGGTCCAGGCAACAAGAGGAGATTATGAGTAGTGTCGATGTGGCCATCAACAGTCATGGGTCCTGTCAAAGTGACAAGACACACATACCTGCACTCTCTCTTTAAGTCGCTCTATGTAAGTGCGTATACTAAATGCCAAATCTGCCAACGTAACATGGTACATACCAGGACTGTAGGACATCCAGCCCCCCCTCAGGCGGCCCTCCATTGCCGGCCAGTTGCTGCCTCCTCTTCCACTGGATCAGCTCCTCATCCAGGATCAGAGTCTGCTGCTTTCTCAGCAGGGCTAGGCTCTTTTGGTGCTGCTCCGACAAGTCCTAAATACATACCACCAGACAAATGATGAGAAATCTTCCTGTGGTTTGTAACATTTTTAGGCTTTTAACTTTAGGCTGGGCACACACTACAAGACTTAACAGACTGAAAATACATCACTTAAACTCTTGACAACCAGTTGGATTTGGCGAACACACACTTGACGACGTAAAGACAGGGATCACATTAGGGCTGCGCAATTAACCGAAAATGTATCGAAACCGACATTTAGAACCTCTCACCGACTTAATCTTGCTCATGTCGGTTAATTTGGTTAATACTTTCCCCAATGTGTGTGTTCATGAACTGTCCCCTTAAAAAAAATAATATGTCGTGTTCAGTCACGTGCCTCCGCCCCGTCCAACTAACGGCAAGTTCAGACCGGTTTTGACCACTCTGCAACGATAGTTTCAGCGTCTGGTCTATTTTTTTCCGCGAGCCGCAACCATATATGTCAAGCCATACAGGAAGTTAGACACAGGAACGGCATAGAGCATCCGGTCAATTTTCAAAATAAAAACAAATTTCAAAATAAAACACCCTGTATAAAATAAATAATCGTTCATTAATCGTACTTGAGGTAAAGGTTTGAAATAATCGTGATATTGATTTGAAGTCATATCGCCCACCCCTAGATCACATACTAAACAACAAGTTGGACAACCAGGCAGCACTCTAATATGGTGCAACCACAAAGACAAAACATGCATGGAGGTGGAGGAGTTTTCTTTGTTCAGATTTCCTCTCAAACTACAGCAGGATGTCAGATTTGTTAACATGTTATTTCAAACATGTTTGAAATAATGGTGATGTTCCTGATCGGATCAACAGGCAAGAGAATAAAGTCCTGAACCATCACACACTACAAGATCATCTGTACGACCACCCAAAACTAGCATCGACTCGGTGTGCGGTTAAATAAAATGGATGTGTGAAGACCAAAAGTTGTTACTAGGGGTGGGCGATATAGCCTCAAAATAATATCACGATATTTCAGGGTAATTTGCGATAACGGTATTCATGACGATATGAAAAAATAAATTCTGAACAATGTTTTATTGGTGATTGCAGCAGCATTTATTAGTGCAAATAGTGACAACGTAAGTTAAAATATAAACATAAAAGCAGGTATAATAGTGTTTTCCTTGGAATATTAGTAACTAATTAAACTAGTATTTTAGTTTAACAATAACTAAAAGGAACTTAACCTTTTACTCTTCAGGAGCCTGCAAAATAGTATCCCCGAATAAAACTGACCTCAAATTTTAAGTACAAATGTAAACAGCAGCAATCTAAAGAAACCTTCAGTCAAAATGTAAACACTGCTTATAAAAATGAAATAAAAATACTGTTAAAATTTAAAATAAAGTTGCCTCTAAATGTTTTCTGTAAACGTAAAATGGATTACCATCAAATCAGGTAGACTGTCAGTGCTGGAACTGTACAAGTAAACACTTAAAAAATGGGAGTTATTACAGGTTAGAAGTAGCCATCCAGCTGGCAGACACATCATTTAAACCACTCGCAATATATCGCAATAACGTCTCAAGGCAGGAGTTGCGCAGCTTCCAGTCGCTGTCGATGTAGTGTACGGTCAGGCTGATATACGGCTCCGAAGTTTGGCTCGACTACATGTCCGTGGTTGAGGCGTAGCGTAGCTGCTAGCTTGAGTGCTCCTTGCGAGCGGAGTTAGTGTCATTTGCCTGCTTTTAGGCCGCACATCACCAGCTTCTCATTCTGACTGTCCTCGTCCTCGCGTGTGTGTTTTTGCTTTAAGTGGTGAAAAAAAGTTTGTTGTGTTTCCACCTTTAGCCGTAACCGTTTTAACCTAACCTAACCGAAGTAGCTCCCCTTTTAGCTAGTAGCTAGGATTCAGATACAAGCCGTGCTTGTATCGTTCTGGTGCGCTAGGGTATGTAAATATGTCAACACGACATCACTCCGCTATATGATATATGATATATGCTATATGATATATGCTATATGATATGACACTTTTTTTCGTGTATAAATTTATACCGGTATTATCGTGAACAATATGATATGGCACAGCCCTAGTTGTTACCATTTCCAATTATTTCAGAGGATATTGTACATTATCTGCATTTAAACGCAAGGGTGCCAATAATCTGGTATGTATGTACATATCCCTACCAGTCTGTATTTCTGTAGTGTGCTGGCTTCTCTGGTGAGCCAGGCCTCCACGGTGGCCCTCTTGCTCTGCAGGGTGGTCTCCCGCTGGGTGCGCTCCGCAGGGGGCAGCGAAGACAGGCTGCTCAGCTGGGCTAACAAGGCAGGAACCAGGATTAGAGAAGGGAGGAATTGTAAACACTCAAGAATCAAGGTAAAGGCTGTCAAGTTTTGGCTATGGCAGATACATTTGTCAAGCCTACCAGAGACAGGTAATGAGCCATTGATTACAGGTCCTTTTCTACATACATTTGTGTGGATAACTAGTCAAAGTGGCTGGTGAATTTTGGAAACTACTACCCATATCATTTGATTAAAAAAATAAAAATCTCTCTAGGAGGTCTGATTAGACACATTCAAGCCAAGCCAGAAATGAGCTGGAACAGGTCCACCAAAACTATGCCTAAGAGTGCAATCACACCCACAGTTGGGTTTCTTTTGGTCTAAATGGAAAAGTTTACTGTGAAGCATTTTTGTATTTGGTTTGTTTAGGTTTAAACTGCCCAATTACACGCCAACCAGGGCTTGTAAACAAAAGTCACATGGACTCACTTGTTTATTGGATAGAGTTTTGGTAACTTGTCATCCTGTCGGGTAAGAGACTTTGGTGTCATGTAATTTACCTACTCTGTTGTTCATGGTGAGCATAAATCCAGATTGCGGTTTACCCCACGGTTCAGTTTATTATGCTAGGATTTCCAAGATGTCAACATCCGCCTCCTTATACTCATAAAGCCTTAGGTTTTGGGGTTGTTTACTGTAGTTGGTTCAGATTACATTCTCACTCCTAACAAACAACACCACACACAGTTCCACCAGAGTTCAAATGGCACTGATTCTTTGGGCAGGTAGGAACAAATTGCAGGAGTAAATGCTCCATTTACAAGAGCTAGCCCAAATCTGATTGAAATTACAAGGTATTCAAACCAACTCTCAACTAAGACTGGGGCAATTATGAAAAAACATATCCTGACCATGTCCAAACTTAACAGATTGGTTTGGGCAAAGCCAAACCAGATTGAGAATCACAGTTTCAATCAGAATCAGTCACATTCATTTGCCAAGCGCACACGTGTGATATTTGACTTGACTTCAAATGATGTCAATAACATGAGATGAGTATGGCTGTTACAATGAATATCCCAGTACAGTTGTTCTTTGAGGGGTCTTTGAGAGGGGTTCCAGTGGGTTACCATCAAAATGAGCAATACTTTAATATCACTATAATTGAACTTAATAGAAATTCTTATTTACAGAATGTTCAATACTAAATCAACAACAATAATTTTCCCGTGTGTGTGTGTATTTCAAATGGAGGTCTACAGTCTAATGCTTGTCTATTTGGGGGTTCATAACATTAAAATATTTGAGAACCCCTGTCATAGTACACCAGACCTCATACAGTCCACAAAGATGCAACAAGGAGCAACCATCTAGCTGTGTCTATCTCTATGTGTGTGTCTGTGTGTGTGCCCCTCCCTCTCACCCTGGATGCGCAGGTTCTCCTGGTATTGAATGATGAAGTATTCCTGGCTGTGCTGCAGCTTTCGCAGTTCATTTTCGGTCTCCTGTGTGGCCAAGCGAAGCTCCTCAAAGGCCTGGTTGATCTGCTGGTGGCGCTGGGACAGGCTGTCCATTGCCTGCCCTCCACTCCCACAACTGGCCTTAAAAAAATAAAAACAAACAGGGGTCAGACAGACAGTTGTTTATTACATCAGTGGTTCTTTGCACCCCAGAGTAACTGCTGGTTTTCATTCTAACCATCAGTAGGGACTGATTTATTATATATTTTTTGGACTGAAGCTGCCGATAGACCATATTTTGTGCAGATATTCATCATCTTTAAATGTGACCATTTCCATGCCAAAAGAATACCAAAAAATGATAAGTGTTCAGTGTTTCCTCCACAATTTTATTTTTGTGAGGGTGGAAAAGCATCTGAAACAGCATTTAGATCATGGGAGACTAAAAGTTTCCATTGAAACCAAGGATAGTAGTAGGTACATTAGAATCAATCCAGATTAAAGGCTTCCCATAATACAATACAATGTATTATAAATATGTAATCAAACAAACTATCATATCCATCATATCAGAGGTGGATGCCAATGACTGGCCAATACCCAATATTTAATAACAATATTGGCCAGACATTTACCAATATACAGGATTATAATCCTTTGTGCCATAATCCAGGGCATTCACAAAGAAGTCCAATTCAGATGTCAAAAAGTATGATGCACTAACCCACAAATGGTGTCTATAGAGGACATCAGGCTAAGGCGTCAAATCTACAGGACCATCAGCTGCCTGAGAAGCTCCTTCAGCCACCGTCTCATCCAACCTAAGGGCACAAGGGAGCGCTTCAAGTGCTCTTTTGTGCCAACAGCCATCCGGCTGTACAACGCTACCTCCAACATCAACCCCTGAGCCTGCTGCTTTCCTCTTGACCCCCCCTCTACACACACCTACACCCAGGCCTACTCAGAACTGTATAATGTATATTCTGAGGTAGGGCTGGGCGATATGGCTTATAAATAATATCGATATTTTTATGCTATGTCGCGATATACAATATATATCTTGATATTTTCCCATTTTCTCTAAAACAACATAACTGTTTGATTTTACCCTTTGATGCATATTATCATACCAGTGTGATCATTCTAGTAGTCCCTGCAGCGTACAATAACACGTGTGATTAGAACTTATGTGTGAAAGGGTAAAAACCGCAACAGAGTACAATTTAACAAAAGTCTTGATTTATTCAAAACAAGACAACTGCACACATCATATCTATTATTAACAGCTGTTAAATCTAAATAAATAATGGCAAACTGACATCCATTAAAATAAAATATTTCTCAAGTACTTTTCAGTACTTTTAATGATTTAAATGCACTGTTAATTAGTTTGTTTGTATAATATATTTTCTAAATATTCTTTTGGTAAACCTATGATTTTTAAATCCATTATAGTCAATTATAAGCCTCGCCCACTTATTCAAGCTCACTGCTTTGCCGTTATCTGTGGTAATGCAGACTTGTTCTTCATTTAATTTACAAGATGCGAGGGCATCTTGCAAGCCTTGTGCGATGATCTTGCCTCTATGATCATGTGGGAAGTAACTTGTTTGGAGACACGAACACAAGCAATGTAGTTTGCTTACGGACAGTGGGGGAGCTTTTAGCAGCAGTGGAGGAAGTTTTATGCATTCTTCGTTCTGCACTGGGTGGTGTTTCAGGTGGTGGAATAGATTTGTGATACTGCTACCTTTAGTAGCAATAGTTTTGTGACATATTTTGCAGAGGATAGGAGTTTGTTCCACATCTGCCCTTCTGAAACCGAACCACCTCCAGATGACCGACCCACTGGAATTAATTATTCTGTGCTTGGCTCCTCTCTTTCGCGATCTTCCTCAATTTTGAATTGACATTAACTCAGTCAGGACAATGATTGACAGTTAAACTGATGGGCGTGGTTAGTTAGTTTGGGGTGTGTGTGAGAGAGGGAGAGCGAGTCTCCTGCATGTAAACGCGGCCTGCTTTTAATACATAAATAAATTACTAAAATGTGCAATGAATATCTCGATATAACGATATGGTCATCTGCCATATCGGACATAAAATGATATTCGAATATATTGGATACATCGCACACCCCTATTCTGAGGATCTTTTTTTATACAGTTTGCTGCCCTTACATTTGTTAATTGTATAGTGATGTGTGCCTCTCTCTTGTTCTGTATTGCTGCATAACTGCAATTTCCCCTCGGGGACAATAAAGAGCCATCTAATCTAATCAGATCAGAAACCAAATTGTATCAGTCAACAATAATACCAGGAGCTGAGAAGAGTGTATCACAACTCAATCTGGCTGCCACGTCTAAACTATCTTGATGTTACGTAACTCCTGCCTTCATCTACGTTATTAATATCTTTCCATATTTCATAAGTCTTAGTCATAAGTCATCAATTTGGACCCTAGCTGTTATCTACGGGCAACCGACATCAGCTAGCATGCTACAGACAACTAAAGCAAACAAACCAACATAAACATTTTAAAGAATCAATATACCAGCAAACATGCCAGGGCTTGACATTCCCTATAGCCCGCTTGCCCGAGGCTGTCTACTCATCACGTCGGGCTGGCTACCATTTCTGAAGGCTTGTCCGCTCGGGCAAGTCGATTTTAATGCGAAATAATGACAGGTCAATATCCAGCAAACATGCTACTAATAAACAGCCATGACAACCTTGCTATTAGCAAACAATGTCAGCAAACAAACAAGAGCTAACAAGCCAACATTTTTAGTGGTTCAGACCTTATAACACTCAAGAGGACCTACATTAGGTGCTTGTGCCGCCAGCCAGTGTGATGCCTAATTCACCTCTTAAAGTGGACTTCGGCATCCAACCTCCACGGGGCATAGCCTTGGTTTCCACCCACATTGTTCCACCTCTGCTACCAACTGAGTATGTCTAAGCATTCTCCTTTCATATACCTCATCTATACTGTAAGCTCAACATAATACACTATCCGCTGTGTCTCTGACCACAACACCATACCCAGCCTTAAATTCAGCTGATGAGTTGATTTCTACCAGCTTTCTCTCAATTGCTGCTGCTAGACACCTCAGTACTTGGTTATGTCGGCAAGTGTATCGTTTTTGGCAAAGACTTTACAGAATATACTAAAGAGTATAATATCAGATATATTAGTCTAACCTTTGTGTTCAATATATAGACAACCCGAGCAAGACTTACATTTGTAGCTTCTTGCACCAGCCTCTGCTCTGAGTGCAGAATGTGTTTTATGCAACGCACCAACTCCAAAGGACAGCGGTCATATGTGCTCTGGGGAGACAGAACACACACACACACACACACACACACACACACACACACACACACACACACACACACACACACACACACACACACACACACACACACACACACACACACACACACACACACACACACACACACACACACACACACACACACACACACACACACACACACACACACACACACACACACACTTTTGATCAACATCAATCAGCTCTACCAAATTAGATCCATAGGTGAAAATACCAGCAGCAATATGAAGAAGGCACAACCTTGACCTCATTCTATGTGATTGGTGTAAAGTCCCTTTCCTACACTGAATTGTGCCATCAGTGATCTTTTAACAAACTTGGGAAATACAAGGGTCAACTTGTTCTAGATCAGCCCTCCTAGTGAAGGCACAATTGTGAGGGCTTTCCATAATGAGCCATCTCAAACCCTGATCTATGTGTTGTAATGTTCATGATCTAATTATGTAAATATGTAATTCTGATACTGCTGCACTTATTTTAAGTTGCTCTGGATTGGAGCATCAGCTAAATGCCTAAAATGTAAACATATACCACCAGATTAACCAGCTCAAAAGAATGCAGTATTAGTTTTATTAATTTAATCTTTACTAGCCAATACTAACTTTATTGATAAAGAAAGCTACCTGAAGAGGTATTTATGAGGTCTGTAGCAACTGATAGTGTAATAACCTACAGGTAATGTAGTAACCAGCGCTTTGTAAGTGCTCATGTGAGGTGGGGGTATGGATGATTGGAGCGAGTAAAACTACTTTAAAAACTCTTCACACCAAAGTGCTTTGGTGGCAAAGTGTTCTTGTAGCTAAGAGAAGTGTCTAGTATAAGCTAATGGCATTGCAACATTAACAGACTATTGTAATTCTATCTGTTTCAAACTGTCTCTCCGTCACAGACATAGAGTGAATCAAAGTTGTTTTTTTCTCCTAAGCAAGTCAAAGTCAAGTTCAGGGCGAAACCTTGAGGAACCCGGCTCAGGGGGATACCATCTTCATTTGGTTCACAAGTTGGGAGTATTAAATTGCCACACATTTACTTGTCCTAAGGTCATTGGAGAGTTAATAGAGTCATATTGATTAAAAAAAAAGTGAATTAACCATAAGGACTAGTAGGTAGGGGTGGGTGATAATCGTGATCGCGATTTTAATTCGCGACACGTGGCAAATTTTCAAAATCGTTGATGTCGATTGTTATTTAGGCTACAAGAACGAGGAACGTCTAGAAGCGCCAGTTAGCAAAGCAACCAGTTTGAGTGTCTGTGTGTGTGCGTAACACCACTTTCCCATGAATGAATGGGCCAAATACTTTGCCCAATGCGTGCGTTCATGAACTGTCCCATTAAAAACTACTACGTCGTATTCAGTCACGTCCCTCCGCCCCGTCCAATAACGCCGTGTGCAGACAGGTTTTGACCGTTCGTTTTTTGCGAGCCGCGAGCAAATGTGTCAAGCCGGGCAGGAAGTCAGACACAGGAATGTTATAGAGCATCCGGTCAATTTCAAATTAAAACAAATTTCAAAATAAAACAAAACAAATAAAATAATCGCTCATTATTCGTAATCAAGGTAGAAGTTTGAAACAATTGCGATATTGATTTTTAGACATATTGCCTACCCCTACCAATGCTATGAATTATGCTATGAACCCGAACCCTAACTATGAATGCTATAAATTAACTATGCTATGAATTATCATTAGATTTCCGTAGTTTTATGATAGCTGAGTCTTACCTTGAATTGGTTGGCATAATGGCCCAGCTTAATTTTGAGCAGGAAGCCATCCTCTCCAACCTGGTGCTGGGCTTTCCTCTGCAGTTCGGCCACCAGGTTGTCCAGCAGACGCTTGGCCTTGGCCTCCTCTGCTGGGTTGTCCAGCTCCACTGAGTCCCTGGTAAAGGCAAATTTACATTTCTAAACATTTAGCCTATCCAGAGCCACCAGAGAACATCAGGGTTCATTGTCTTGTTTAAGGACGCTTCGATGGGACGAAAGGCTGTCCATGGACACACCGGCTTGAAGCAGGGATTGAAGCTGTAACCTTTTGGTCATGAGACGGTCTCTCGAACCGACTTTGATGAGTAGATTAAACATCCAAAGCGAGCTATGTTAGCATATTAGGGTAGATGAGTTGGAATACCAAAGTATGCCAACCAGGGATCTGACAAAACGTCTTAACAAACTTCTCAAGTATTAACAAAAATTATATAAAGATTATCTGTTAGGGTATAGCACTAAAGGCCCACCTCTTCACGGGTTGCGTGATAGTGGTAGTGGTTTCTGCCGGGCCATGTGTAACATTATTTTAAATTGATATTATCTATTCCTATGACAAAATGAGTCAAAACGCACAGTCCATGCTTGTTTTGTATGGTATGTTAGCATAAAAATAATAATATTTTTTGTAGGGCTGTCTAAATTAACGCGTTAATCCAGATTAATTAATTTGCATGATTAATTTGATTAAAAATGTTAACGCAATTAACGCGCGGCGCACAATGACTCAAAATCCCACAATTTCACTCACTGCCGCGGATTGGTGCTCCAACACTATCGGGCGGCAGAACCAACTCGATAAAGATGGACGACTCTAAACAACATATTGGCCCTCTGGATGGGAAGTTTGAGTACAAAAAAACCCAACACGGGACAATCGACCGACATAAAGTAGTTTGCACACTCTGCAGGAAGGATATTTGCGAGCACTGCTGGCTCGCAAATATCTCACCACTCCTGCAACCACCGTTCCGTGTGAGAGACTGTTCTCAGTCGCAGGTAACGTACATAAGAAGCGGTCAGCTCTATTCTCCGGTAATGTAGTCTGTCTCAGCAGCTGGCTAAAAGATGAGTAAGAGGGCCACATTAATATGGATATTTGTTTGATTAAAAAAAAAGAAAGAAAAAATGTGGTTGGTAAATATGGTGTGGTTGGTATGTTTTATTTTTTTTAAATTTTGATATCTGGACACCATATCTGTTCTATAGTTTAAATAAAACACATGTTAAGTGTATATATCGCCTTCTGTCATGAGTCTTTTTGCCCCCACAAAATGAAACAATTAATAATGAATGGGTATTAATCGTGATTAATCTAAATTAATCCACAGTGGCCCTGTGATTAATCTGATTAAAAATTTTAATCGTTTGACAGCCCTAATTTGATAACGTAGTGTTTTGCTTGATCATTTCACCCACATATTTGTTATTATAAGGCAGGCATGATGAAGACCTAATGATGAAGACCAATAGTGGTTGAAATGCTGCTGTCACAACACAAGGGAGGGGAGCAGCGTACCAGAGCTGGCTCTCAATCCACTGGGCCAGGTAGTGTCGCACCTCGATGGGGAAGTGCTGGCCGTACAGCGCCTGCATCTGGTGCAGTGCCTCGCCCTGCAGCTGTTGGGCCTGGATCCACACTGCCATGGTCCTCCTCTGGAAATGGAAGGTAGAGGAGGAGGATGGGAGGAGGGTGAGCAAAACAGAAAGGAGAGAGGGCAAAGAGATGATGAAAGCCAAGTAGATGCATGAGGAAAGGGGAGGAGGACGGTAAGCAGGGTAGAAATGTGAAACAAGAGAGGGGCAGAGAGGGATGTGGCAGAGGGTAAAAGGGAGTAAAGAGAGAAAGGAAAAAAAAAGAAAAAAAAGGTCAGACTGTTAAAAGTAGAACAAGAAGAGTAAGATGCTGTATTGTCAAATGAACGCCTTTAGGGTGGAAGCAACAGCGGTGCAGGTAAATAAACTCATCCCTCAGACCACACCCTGCCCACAACAGTGCTGTGCAGTTGCAAAAGTAAAGCAGGAGTTCCCCTTTAATTGACCTAGATATCATCTTAGATGAAGTGGTAGGAACAGCTCTACAAAAAAAGCAACTCATGCTTCAAAAGCTGCAACTTATTCACTCTCACTTTTCTGTGTCATTTCAGATGCTCTGTTTATCTAGACCAAGAGGAGTGGTATTTTGAGTTTTGCAACGTTACATTTATATGCGCAGCAGCTGAGAGCCATCTTGTCTTTTCTGTTCAACTTTCTTGCGTAAAAGATAAGAAAGCGAAACGAGTGCCGATGAGTGCCGTTCCAAACACATTCACAAAAATGCCAATTTCACATTTTGTGCTTCTTGGCAAAGCTACACAGGCCGTAAAACATGACTTCAAGGAGTCATTCTTCAATTCGGCATACATTCAATACACCAATCAGCACGTATTGCATTAATATAGCTTTAAAGTTTTAGAATTTGTTTGCTGCTTAGTCCTACTATCTTCTTCCACAAAAACACACCGTGGTGGGCGGTACGTGACGTTAGCAGTGTGCGTTAAACCGGTTCTAAAGCTTAAAATGTATTAGAAAGCGCTTATTGGTAGGTTATATACATGCCGAATTTGGCCAAAGAGTCTAATGATTCGGGCAAAGTCTGAAGCCATGTTTTACGACGAATGTACGTCGGCCGACAAGCAATTTCCTATTAAATAGACAGACTTTTGAATGGAGTTTGGGGTGACGTTTTCTCTATACACTGGTGAACGGGGCTAGAGGGAAGCTTGCTCTCCAACAAGTTTGAGAGGTAGCTTAGCTTGCTACCGTGTATGTCTTTTCGGGTGACAATAGGGCGAAGGTCTGGCCGTTTGGCTGCATAAGCGCAACTTGGCAAACTAGCGAACAATCTCAGAGTATTTCTGAATAGAAGCATGTGAGTGGATGGAAAGCTGGTGTCGTTACACTTGTTACTTTTGTGGAAAACGCCGTAGCTAGCTAACCTAAGCCACTAGCTAGCGTAGCATGAAAGCTTAACGTTACTGCAGGCTACAGTGCTGCACTCGTCCAAAACTTAATGTTCATGCGCCAACTTACCTTTTCAAGAGACTACAAACCAGAATTTACGCCAGCACCATGGACGACCACCAGCAAACACACAGGGTCTGTTTAACCTCACAATGGCTAGCTAATGTCATCTGTCACATCTCTAACTGGTCCAGTCGCCTTCAGTTTTCTGGTAAAGCAACTGTTGCAGACCAGCATCAAGTTGGTCAGAATCTACCATATAGTTTCCGGTATTAACTTTCAAAATAAAATGCTTAACAAATTAATTGTACTATAACACGAATGACACTATGTCATTAGTGTCTATATTCAGCTACAATTTCACTCTCTATATACTTAATAGTATTTCTATTGAGTGGTTTTATTTAGATTTTTGTTGCAATTAGTGACTGGCTCTTTTTTCAAAAGTAACACATCTTAAGCACTAATTTTGAATATGAAATCAAGATATTTCCGGTATTAGATAACTCTGGCTAACTTGACGCAATCCTGCTAGCAGCTAACTGTAGCCACTTATTTCCGCTAACCAGCCCCACCCCCCCAACCTGCACCCAGATGTCAAAAACACAGTTATGCTGTATAGTATGTGTGTGCATTTCACATGTGTGTATGTGTCTGTATGTGTATATGTGCACCGGCAAAGTTTGAATTTACTTTTTATGTGCTAAGTGCGACAACAATAGGAAATAGGAAATACCAAATGAGTAAAAAATAGTAAAATAAGAAAGAATGGCCTGGCTAAATTAAATTTACAAACGGAAATCTCATCAGGCCATGCAGGTCACACAGGCCTTTTGACCCTAATACGGTTTTTGCTGCCCTGTCCATTTTTTTCTGCTTTTGAGAAAAACAATGAAATTGTGAACCAAATAGCTTTTATTAATTAAAACATTAGTGGTTAAGAAATGAGACATTGTACAGAAATCAGTTACCAACATGAAATAAAAGAGAAAATAACAGTTAGGATTACGATTTTGCCTCTGATTGTTGATTTAAACTGTGCCAAAATGATATTGTGGTGCCTAATTTGTTGCAGTGTGCAATCTGTACAAACATCTAACTCGGTTGGCCCAGGGAAGTTGTTTTTTGCAGACGGCAAAAGGTGAAATGCTCTCTGGTAAATAAAAGCATGATGCGTTATAATCTGCAATGGCAGTGATTCACATTATATACAAAAGAAAAATAATACAAATTAAACTATGAAACTTTGAGCTGGAAAAAAAAACCGTGACATCACATTTTGGTAAACTTTGGCAACGGTTATGGAAAACTATATTTCCTGTTTCTTTGGATTGACAAATTCAGCTTGAATATGCTACCAAATACATTCAGAGTAGAACATTCAGAAATGAAAACAGGAATTGGTGAATGTATTATTGTTGGGCACTCTTAGAATATCACCTGCGACAGTGAATATTTATAAAAACACATTTACGAATCTAATTGCAAGCAAATTAATATGAGCAACATTGGAAACGTATTAAATGTCATCATATAGCTATCTAAATAGTTGTGGAAATGTTCAGATGAAATGTTCATTTATGAAAGAACGGTTGGAAGATCTGGTGAAATGCACCTTTAAATTGGAACAGGGAAATGTATATTGAGATGAGTTGACACTAGGAGTCAGTATCGGACCACAGTGTTTAGGAAGGAGTCAACCAAGCTGTTGGTTGTCATATTGTAGAGGATAAAGCTTGTATCAAACCTATAATAGTAGGTTCAGAGAGTACACAATGTTCACTACAATCAAAACTGGTTCTGCCAGAGATTTATGGCACCTGCTCCTTATCTTAGGTGGTTTATCAAACAGATCTTCAAATAACACAGAGCACTGTGTTTTGTTTTGTGTTTTACAACAAAACCCACATGAAATCTAAAACATCACATGACATCAGTAAAACACATCGGTGAGTAAATATGAATGGGCCTAAACATAAAAATTGTCTATTGCTATAGTGATTCTTGTTTGCAGACCTTCATTTGAGCATGCTGTTGCAAAACATTTCCATGGATACAGGTTATGCATTGAAAACAGCAGAAGAAGAAAAAATGTTGCAAGGAAATATCGCAAGAAGCAAAGAGTATTGACAAAAGACAGCTATCATATTTTCTTAAAGACGAAAAGGAGACCTAATATAACGTGTGATCACAAACAAATTCATACACAAATACCACAAATTGCTGTGTGAGCTCATCATCTCACAGAAATTACAACAGATTCACTGTGCCTCTATATAATTAGAAGGTTAAGCAGAGTAAGGAAGTAGATACACTTCAGCATTAGTGACCTAAAACGTTGAACAAAAAAGGGGGTGGAAAGAATAGTGTGTGATGTGTAATATTTTCATAACACATGGATATCTACTTGATGTGTTTATGAATATAATGTGGGTGTTGTGAAAAAAGCTGCAACCCAAATACAGTTTATGGGATCTTTTTCTTTATGCTCAATAATAGTTACTGAAATACAATGGACAACGAGATCAAGTCATTTCCACATTTCCACAAGTTGTGAGTGATTAAGAAATGGTTAAGGACATTATTACAAGGGAAATGGCTGTATCCCCCTACTAGTGATCATTTGTTCATGATTTTCTGTTGTTGCCCACCTATCCATTTTGCCCCCCTCCCAACAAACTACACCCCCAGTTGCTGTCTTTCTGTCAGCACCCAAACACAAACTGACTCTCACACCAACCCATGAGGTGCTTTTTTGTAAATCTGAGAGGACTTTGATGTTAATATGATGTCTGCGCTGTCACGTCTAGGTTCATGCACAGAGCCCTTGGTCAAATGAAGTAAAAACAAGGTTCTTGGTATTCCTGCCCAATTAATTCACTTCTATAAAATGACCTCAGGGTTGGTGCTAAAGATTTTGTGTCGTTTTTGGCTAATTCGTCATCCTCCCTCTACCTCATTTCCTTTTTTGCTTTTCTAGTCACTGTCTCTATCTCTATCCCTATCCCTATCCTGGTTGTTGTCCAGCAGGGCATCCTGGCTGTCCTCCTCTTCCTCCTCTTCCATGTCGTCCTCCTCCCCTCCTCCGTTCATCATTTCCATCTCCACCTCCACACCGCCCTCCTCGGCCTCGTCGTCCACCCCATTGAAGTGCTCGGCGTCCTGGGACACCTCCACCATCTCAGTGCCCTGGACCACCTCCACGGCACCCTCACGGATTTTTTTGACATGGAAAGTGAACGGGGGCACCTTGTAGACGGCGGTCCTGGACCTGGCGTAAACGGTGTGGTCGGGCGTGAAGGCCTTCTTCACCTTCTCGCGGGATGTCTGCATCTTCTGCTTGCGCTCAGGGTTGACGGTCATGCGCGTGCCCAGCTTGCCCATCTTCTTTTCAATGTTGTGGCGCGTCTTCTCCAGGTTATCTTTTGTCTTCTGCTTAGTCTTCTCCAGGTTGTCTTTTGTCTTCTGCTTGGTCTTCTCCAGGTTCTCCATGGTCTTTTGTCTGGTCTTTTCCAGGTTATCTTTTGTCTTCTGCCTGGTCTTGTCCATCTTCTCCTTGGTCTTCGCCCTGGTCTTGTCCATCTTCTCCTTGGAGAAGACCGTCTTCAGGGTTTGTACGCGCTGGAGGCTGCTGCGCTTGATGCGCTCAGCACGAGACTCCTCAATGGCCTCCTCAACATCTAAAGCCTCCTCGTCTGAGGAGAGCTCCACATGGGGTTTGTCTACCTTCTCTCCGTCTTCTCCCTCTTCTCCAGGCTCTTCCATGGCTTCCTTCAGCTCAAGCAGGCTGCCTCCTCTGCTTCCTGCCACAGCCTCGGGAACCTTCATGGATTTGGAGATGGAAAGTTTGGAGGCAACCTTCACTTCATCCTGCAGAAATAAAGAACATAAAAGCATGTTGGAATAGGTAGAAACATCTCAAACTTCAGGAAGAAAGGTTAGAAGAGAACGCCACCGACTTTAATAATTTACAGATGCTGTTATGGCATAAATATTTGTGCACAGAAACAAGTTGAGTCAAGTCAAGTTTATTTGTACAGCCCTTAATCACAGTTACAGGGTCAAATTATGAAAACAGTAAATTAAAAAGAAAAAATTAAATATGACACCCCCACTGATGACAAGGAAAAACTCCCATGAAAACCTTATTAGGAGGGAAAATATGGAAGAAACCTTGGGAGGGGCTACTCACAGAGGGATCCCCCTACCTGAATGGTTTGGCCAAATTTGGCAATAGGTGCCAAGAATGGGCATACAAGCATTAAATGTTGATAAGGAACAGATAGGAGACACACCCATACACACTGCAGATGGACTTTAGGTACTCACACAGACATACATGACCAGCAATGAGTGGTAGATATGTTCATTTTTGTGTTGTTGAAGGTGATGAACCTTGCAATGTTGATGTACGTTTAATCTCAGCATCTTTGATCCTGCTTTTAGAATTAGGCTGAGGTGTAATTAATGAATTTCTTGTATTTCTGTCCCTACGAAGACCAAATTTCCTCACAAGGATAGAAAGATGAGGAAAATCCTCCAAAGCAAGGACATTTTTGCTGGTCTTCACAAGTTTAGGGGTTAGGGGGTTAGGGGGTCTTGGGCTTTCGATTAGTTTTAAGAATAGTATTAGGATCAGATTTAGGTTAGAGTAAGGGTTAATTTTAGGCAAGTGTTATGCTAGTTATGCTCTTCGTTGCTTGTTTAGGAAGGAAATGCACTTATGATTTCTGGTGACTAGTAGTTTTCTTACCTACCTTTGTTGAATGCACTTATTGTCGCTTTGGATAAAAGCGTCTGCTAAATGACTGTAATGTAATGTAATGTAAAAAGTGGTGGAGAGGGCTACGGTATGCACACACAGGCCAATGGAGGTGAGGAACATGACTCATGAGCATCAGGGGTTTCTACACAACAGAGTCATTAGAGGCCTGTCTAAACAGAGGTGTGTGCTGATTACTTGTGGAATCTGTTACAAGACTCCAGGGTTTGCTCATTTCTCTCATGCCAGAGGGAAATCCACTACAGTGGAAAATGTAATGGTTTCACAGCTAGGGGAATGGAAATCTTAGAGAGGTACACATGTGTTCTGCTCACATAACTAAGATAAGCACACAGCTGACTGGAGACAGAGGGGAGGCTCCGGGCCTTTCCTGACAGGATCGGGGTGAGTTTGAGTTCTGGAGCCTCACTGAGTATCTCTCTACAGGCTGACACATGCTCCAAGTCTCTCCCTATTCCCAGAAAAACTGTATCACCTGGCCATGCAGACATGAACGACCACAGAAGACAGAGTGTATAACATTGAGTGTCCATAACCCATGAGGCTACATAACCCCAAAACCCAAACATTGAAAGTAAGCATGTGTATAAGGTAGTGCACGTATGTATAGAGGCAGTTACGTCACAAACTTTTTATTGGCCACAGCTGACACCATCATGGAGGTATAGTGGAGAATTGGCTATGTACAAATAATGGCTAAATATACAGTATAACAACCAAATTTAGGTATACTTTGGCGCAGGAAGTTTTTTTGTCTTCAACCCTGGCCACTCTGGTTCTCGTTACTACTTCAGTACTTCAGCCCTACGATTTGCATTTTTTTTGTTAGTTTTGTTAGCTAGCTAACTAGCTACCAATGTTAAGCAAAGCAACCAATGTTAATGTTAACATGCAACTACTCGTCACTACTAATGCTAGCTTCTGCTAGATATGTTAGCTTGTGCGTGAAACAGATGTTATTAGAAATAACCATGTCTACTACTGTGTGTTACTTAATTTGTTTGCTATAGACTTAAGTTGTAAATTTCTACTTTCAACAAATATAAATATATTATATAAATATATTAGATCTAGTAGTAGCTAATCACACTAGCTTCTACTAGATATGTTAGCTTATGTGCAAAATCAGATGTGTTTACAACAAGACAGTGATAGATAACCAGATACTATAGTTAGCTTCCTAACAAGCCAACATTATTATCAAGAGCCATGTCTAGTCAAATCTGAATATATTAGCCTATATGACTATATTATTTCTAGTAGTAGCTCATTAACACTAGCTTCTACTAGAAATGTTAGCTTGTGCTAACAAGCCGACATAACCATGTATAGTCAATTCGGTTGACCTCCACCTCCACTATTGCTACCAGAAGGTGTGTTATGAAAGCCCTCTGTATAATCTTGACTGCTGTAAAGTGGATAAGTGGCCCAAAATTAATCCCAATGTGCCTTCCTTTTTGGCATTTTACATAAGCCAGTTTATTAGTTAGGACTGAATTATATAGATAAGTGATGTCGCTACTGTATTGAAGTTACTTGTTTACTATGGACTTTCTAGAAATTTCTACTTTCAACAAATGTCACCACACACAGACAACCACATGAAGCACTCCCTATCCTCTCCTCTTCCAATAAAACTCTCATTTGGTTCCTGGATAGAAATTATTTTAAAGCTGCACTCGACAACTGTGATGCTTCATCCCAAAGAGAGAGGAAAAGATATAATGTTGGTGAGTCCAGCTCACTCATTGTTGTCACTTCCTGCGGGTGGAGAAGTGTCCATACACAACTCTTGCTCACTTTGTGATTCAGGCTGGTAAAACAGGAGTATTCTTACAAAGAAATCTTGCCTTAGTTGCTTAAGTGCTTTAAAAACCCCTGAAGGACACCACTGGACTGTACACAAAACACCATAATATATAACTTGACTCCACCTGACCCCGACCCACCCTGACGGAGCATTCCTGCACAGTACTGCTACGTGCTTTTCTCTCTTCTCTTTCATCATCCATCCCTCTGGTCCATCCCTTCTCCCACCCATCTCTCCCTCCTCGCCCTGCATTCCAGCTGAGGAAGCCTTTCTTTCCCCTTTTCCCATGTGCTCTCTTCACCTCGTACAATGCACTGGCCTGCTAATGGAAAGATGGGAAGGAGGCGGGGTGGGGGGGTCTTCCTCTTTCCATCACGGCAACGTGACATCCGATTGGGCTCCTTTCGGTCTGTACAAGGGCCAGTATTTCTATGTATTGTCTTTCCCTCTCCCTTAACACCCCCCCCCATATGGTCTTTTGCAAAACAGGAACACGAAGCTTGAACAAAAGACCTCAGGGAAGGTGAGGTAATGTGTGGGGAGGGGAGATGGGGAGATACCTTTTGGCTGCCGTATGGATTGAGTCATAGCACGAGTGGGATGATCCTTCAGAGACTGCGAAAACCATCTGCCCAGGAGGAAGACGATAGCATCAAAGTGAGGAGTGTGTGTGTGTGGGGGGGGGTCTCATGTCTATTGTGTTTTGTTGCAGTGTGGTGGTGGTTTTATGGAGGTATTGTATTGCGGTATCAAGGGTAAACTTGACCTTGAACGAGGGATCTTGGCTTTCCTGGACAGCTGGTGTGGACAGGAGGGGGTGTTGGAAAATACCTGCCTCACTGTAAGATCATTGCGTCTTTTTTTTTTTTCCAATCTCAAAGACAATGCTGTGTGCATGTTGTAAATCACTTAAGCAACGTGTGATCCGACGTTTATGGCCTCGCAGCTTGTCACAAGTGGAACAATGTGCGAATAGAATAGATAGATCCAGTGATTGAGCATTTCAAATAAAAGTTTTTATTATAATGTAACACAGCACTGTCACACTGTCGAGGTCACAGCACTGTGTTTCTAACCACCATGCCCTTAGCAAAACCCTACTACAGCCTGTACATCCAACAGACCAATCACACAGCACTATTTAAATATTATTTAAATATTGCAATCACCCGGTGTAACAGGCACCATTCGGCCTAGCTTACAATCAAGAACATTACAACACATTAAAACAACTTAAGCTTTGAAATTAATTACCTCATTGCATTTGGGTAAAGATCCAACCACCCTCTCTTCATCTAGATACATTTAAAGGGGAAATAAGTAAGGTTTTCACTGCCCCATAACACAATATATCTGCAGGGGTTGATTTTTGGCTTTCAAAACTCACTTACCAGCCCAACAAAAACTTCCCACCCATTGGAGTTCCAAGGCACTCCCAAGCCCTCCACACCTACTCACCTTCTCAATGCTAAACAATGGAGGATGGTGCTATGGGCAAGCGACCAGTGTTGCGAGACATTTCAGCTACAGAGTCTAAAAGGCCTCGTTCTCAAGCCAAAAAAGGTAATAACAAAGCAGTATTATTATTCTAGTGATATTTCACCTCTTTACTAGATGATTCTGTTGGAGCATTGCTCTAATTAGCTAGCTTACTTGTGAAAATGTGACTTTACTGATTTTGTCAATTACAGGCCATCGTAGGTGAAGGAGTTCCAGAGGCTGGTGTAATAGACAAGTTCTGCCAAAGTTGTTGCTATTATTACTGGTCTCTGGTAAAGGTCATACATTATCTACTGCTCCTTTAAATCGCCTCCTCTTGGGCCAAGAAAGACCTTCTGAATGCTTACACTAGAGAAGGCAATCAGTCATAGGATACAAAATGTAAGTCTTTAAAGGTTTCAATGCCCTTGAATTGGGTTGAAACTCTGTGGTGCTTCCTACACCAGATGATAGCATTTTTAAAAAGTCTGAAAAGAAACCTTGTCTATTATTCTCCAACAGTACATGCACATTGGAGGGGCCTGGACATACAGTGTCTGCCTGGGAAACCCCAATCTGTGAATTCAAAGCATGGAAGGGTCACAGGGTTTCTTGCTTACATAAGAGGGCTTCTGCCGAAACAGGGGTAGTGGAGGGAATGTGTGTGTGTGTGTGTGTGTGTGTGTGTGTGTGTGTGTGTGTGCATATTTGTATGTGTGTCTAAAGTACATGGAAAAGAGTATTGGGAAGTACAGGCATTCACCTTGGTGTGTTGACTTCCTGACCCTCCTAATTTAATGGGACATTGTTCTCCATGAGGCTGCCGCACCAAAGACAGGAAGGTACATTCAGAGCCATGGAAAATAGAGGAATGAGGTATGTAACGGTTGCGTGTGTGTGTGTGTTTGGTTGTCTAGGCACTGGAGCGAAACTTCATGTTGCCTCAGCTCTTGCAAAACTCTCACAAGGAGAATATTTCCATATTTGATTTGCACTTAAACCGTAAATTACAAAATGACTGTCTGGGAGGGGAAGTAGTTGCAAAACATTGTGGGCCACAATGTGTGTGTGTGTATCAGTGTGTATCTGTGTGTGTGTCTGTGTGTGTGTGTGTGTGTGTGTGTGTGTCATCTGTCCCGGAGCAATGGGAGTAGTCATCTTATGATTTGTGTCTCATCATAAAATGGGGCTGTGTACTTTACTCTATGTCTTGTTATGCCCTCATCTGTGTGTGTTTGTGTGTGTGTGTGTGTGTGTGTGTGTGTGTGTGTGTGTGTGCGTGTTCGTGTATGCGTGTGTGTGTGTGTGTCCACAGTGCAGGAGATATCTCTGACCACTGCTGCGTTCCAGTCTCCCACCACTAATATACTGCTGCAGTACAGACACTCTCTCTCTCTCTCTCTCTCTCTCACACACACACAAACACAAATAGACGCACTTCTCTGTTGCCGCTAGCAACACAGAGAAACTCCCTTTAATTCAAGCTTCCTGCTGTATCTATCTATCTATCTATCTATCTATCTATCTATCTATCTATCTATCTATCTATCTATCTATCTATCTATCTATCTATCTATCTATCTATCTATCTATCTATCTATCTATCTATCTATCTGTCTGTCTGTCTGTCTATTGAACAACTTTTCTACTTTGGTGTCCTCCATTTACTTCTTTCTTTTCTCCCTCTCTCAGTCATGGAGACATCGCTGCAATGACTCATGGCTGATGGAAAAGTCATTCATCTGAAAGGTGTTTACAGTGCATTTACTCTCTCTCTAACAGCCAAACCACCCACTATGAGTTTGTGTGTGTGTTTGTGTGTGTGTGTGTATACCCACTTTTACACTTTCACTTTCTTTGCTCACTCGCACTCTCAATGCTACTAATAATGCATTCGTATTGTATTTCTTTCTGTGCCACATTGCTCTTACACGATTGTTCCTTACTAGTGGTCGCTTCTAATGTTCGGTGATTTAGGAATTGAAGCTTACTTCTACTGTTACACTCATTGCAAGTTGATAAGATCATTGGCTAAATGCCTAAAAATGTAAGCAGCATGGAGTTTTAGATAAACAGAGCTGCTCTGGAGGGAGAAAACATCAACAGCAGGAGCCAAAGAGGAGCTAGCTAATGTTATGAAGCCTAGCGCTCTTGCTACTAACTGAGAAAATGCAATTTCCAATTTATCTAGGCAAACTATCCAGCTAGTCTGCTGACTTTCCATGATCTTGAAGGGTTAGGTTATGAACGAATGAGAATGACAAAATAAGTCATTGCCGTTGATATTTTTTATTTATTTTTGACCTTCTTTGCCAGGTTTGCCAGCTAACTTGCACTTGAAAAACTGTGGTTCTTTGGCTCCGCCCACTGAGGTTTAACTCTGAGATTATTTCTGCCTCCAGAGCGGCTCTGCCTCCAAGAAATGTTTGCCAAAACTCCAATCTGCTCCAATGTGAATGTAATAGTACAATGACACAACATATCAAAACCCAACTCTAACTTTCACAGGACAGATGTAGATATTTCACTACATGATGAGATGAGATATTTCTTAACATAGAGGGCATAATAACACATATTTCATTGTTATGCATTGGGTAAGGAATATTAGGAAAAATATGAAAAATGAGTTTAATTCCAGAACAAAATCATCTATAGTCATTATCAATCAATATTGAGTAAAGAATGTCAGGTAGCAATTATCTTTCAAAATGAATATATGGTGTTTTGGAATCAAGTCCTTTCTTTGCGTTCTCATCAAAAACCAAAAACTGGCTAGCAGATTCAAAATACATGTAAAGCCTTCAATCATCAAAATACATGCAATTTGAGAGAAAAAAAGGCCTCCAAAAATAAAAATGAAATAGTGTTAACAGTGTTTCAACAGGGGGCGCCATACTAGAACTGGAACCTCAACAGATTTATTGAGGATCATGTGGGTATCAAATGAAGCCCAGTCATCCACCGCCACTGCAACTGTGCTGTTGTCGTGTATGTTGTGTCTGTGTGTGTGCATCTCATTTGCTGAGATCAGCTGGTTGACGCCCTGTGTTGTCAGCACAAAGCAGCATTTCTCTTTCATGATGAGTTTGCATGGTGACCCTTCCTCACCCACTGCCCATTCTACTAGATTATACACAGACACATACAGTAGATCACAGTAGATTTTACTGATCACATTTAAGGTGTAATATGCAACATTTTCACATTAAAATAACAATAAATAAAATATTTTACATAAGCAGTCTGTGTATCATGTTTAAATTGGTTTTGAGTGATGTTGGGGACATTTTGGGGCGTGCACCATTTGGTGTAGGCCATGGCCATTGGGAGCTGTATTGTGGCTATCAAGGTGAGGCTAGCCACATTACAGGTAAGTCACAGCAACAACAACAATAGAGGAAAGCAGTAAGAAAAGAAAGAACAGTGTACTATTTTGATATGTGCAGAAGACAAGAACAAAAACACGTTAAAAAACACAATGAACATCAGCATGGCTTTTTTCAATTGCAGATTGGCTGCGTTCGCTGTCTGCTTCCTCAACACCTGCGGTTGGGGCGGGAATGTGACCAACTGAAGGGGAGGGGGGCGGGACTAACAGCACACTTCATATTTTTAACTTTTTTGTGTTTTGTGGTTGGTGTACAACCACAAAACACAAAACACTTTTTTTTTGGGTGACATGGGATGACATTCTGCATTGGCCGGATTCAAACCAAGGATGTCGCGGTTATGTGGTTGTGTGATTCCGATGAGTTAACAGCTTGATCAGACAGTACGTTGCTCCATCCTTTCCTGCTCTCCATGGATGGTCTCCAGGAACTTTTTAGCAAGCTTTCAGACCTGCAAGACAAACAAGTTTTTTGTTTACATTTTTTATGTTCCGCGACTCATTGTAAATCACAATTCACATCGTAGTCTCTGTATGTTTATATAAAGCATCTCACCTATGCCCACTCACTGCCATGATCTCCTCGAGTCCCGCATCAGACAGTTTCTGTAGGGCAGTGGCTCTCAGGATGTGGTTGGTGTAAGACGTGTGTGTCCCTGCCTCTTTGCACATCCTGGGTAACATCTGTGACAGCTGGTTTACTCCCAGGGGAACGGCGGTATACCAGAAGCTGTCTGTCGTAGCTGTCACCCTCCTGGGCCGCAGATAGAGGGCTTTTGCACCAGGCGGAATTTTGCTCAGGTATTTTTCAAGAGATGCTACCGGGCAGAGCGCCCCTCCGATTTTCTCCGTCTCTCTCCAGTGGGTCTTTATGATTTTTTGTTTCTTTGTTGAATGTCATGGTGAAATACTTTGCTCCATTCTCGTTTTAGGATGAATGAGGCAGGTTTGAGATCCTGATTCCCCTCTTTGCCCCTGCGTCCAAAGTGCAACTGAATATCGTACCAGACCTTGTTCAGTAAACCTTTTGGATTGTCTGGACTTAGTGTTGCAGAATATTTTAAGATGCACTGGTCTTCAGGTGAAATCAGGGGGTGGTGTGTTGTTTTGTCTTTCCCTGCCCTTCTAATCTCTTTTACAACACCTTTGAAAACATTATTAGCTGATATGAATTCTGGATCCTGCATTAAATTCCATGAACGGCTAGACGGAGGCTAGTTCATATAACGATTTAAACCAGCCCGAAGCCCAAGGTAGCTGCCGATGCCGTAGAGCTCCCCTTTAGTTGTGCGGATAGATCCATAAAACTGCCTCAAGACTGTATTCAGCTTGGTCTTCTTAACAGTCTGAATGTCAACGTTTATATTTTTGAAACACTTTTTTATTTTTGAAAGCACTTCAAAGCCATGTTGTTTGCCTTAACAGTGTTAGCTTCATTTTTGCTCTTCTCTAATTTGTCTAGGTCGGCCGATGTCATACGAGCACACCTCAAGGTTTGCACTGAAGTATCCAGGCTTCTTTCCTCTCCTTCGTCCTCTCCTGACGACCATTCATAATTCATAATTCATAATTTAACTCAAATTGTTATTTGTGGAAATATGTTCATCTTTGCGGCGCGAAGTTTGTTACAATCTAAGATAGATAACGATTGTTAACGTAATTAACGGTTATTAGAACACCTGTAAAGCGGAGTGATACGTGTATACTTAAAAGTCCTAGTGCTGTTGTACTATATATCACAGACATATATACATAGACGCTGCATTGACTGCTTCTGCCCATTGCTACGATACGTAAACGTCGCTGCCATATTGGTCCGGGCAAGACTGGCCTGTAAACAAATACAAGTAAATGGGGAGCTGCGTTTCTTTCTGGATGAAAAGCACTATAACGTTTACATTTCTCAAATGATTTCAATGAGTCCTTTTTTATATTCAAGAGTTTATGATCTACGTGGAGTAGAAATAAAAGTTTTGTCTCCAGTTACTTAGTTAGGCTATAATCGCTGCTAGACGCTCAAGAGAGCAGTGTCAACGTTAGGCTCACATGAACTGAATTTCTTACATGGTGGAAAATAATTCATTGTCATAAGGCATTGTAAAAACTCAGGTTATTTTCCATGGTTAATATATAATATTCATTATATCCATATATATAATTAATGTACCTGAAATGTGCAGAAAGTTCTTTTTCTGTCCATGTCCCGATCATTTTAGCTTTTCTTATGCTCCAGGTCAGAACACAGCTCATTCACTTTGAAATACTGGGGGGATCTAAATATCTAAATAGCGCATTTTTAAGTACTAATAATTGACCATCATTGAGAGTGTGTTTGTGTACTTGTATGAAGGTGTGTTTTCATGTGTGTGTGTGTGTGTGTGTGTGTGTGTGTGTGTGTGTGTATATGTATGACTGCCAGTCTTGTAAGTATGCAAATTGGTACTTCTATGGATGTGTGTATGTGTGTGTAGAGGACAAGAACCACATCGTGAAAGCTTTCCACCCTCAGCCTACACTGCAACCACTCATCAGCCATGTGTACAGAGAGAGAGAGAGAGAGAGAGAGAGAGAGAGAGAGAGAGGAATCCTGTGCTAACACACCCCTCTCTGTTTCTGTTTTCCTGTTTAAACCCAAACCACAACCAAGAACTCCCCTACTGCTATAACTGTGGAAAAGCCTACTATACGGGTGTGCGTGTGTGTGCGTGTGTGTGTGTGTGTGTGTGCATGCCATCACACACACTCTCTCTTACACGCAACAAGGGGATTTTCCAGTAAATCCAGGAAAACTGGGAATCCTCATGATATAACTGCTGATGTCAGGCAACACCGAGGGTGGTTTAAAGAGCAAATGAGGACTTTTTTTTTTTTTTAAGCTTTAGAAGCACAAAGTCCACACCCTTTTTACTTTATGTAATACTATATATTTAGTGGATAGTATTTTAGCATTTTATCGCCTCACAATACCTTTTTAGGTTTCTTAAACACTGCATTTTTGCCTGTTTTTGATTTTGATGTCTGACATATGTAATTCAAAACATTTTGGGATACAACTTGCATGCATACATCTTTTTTTATTCACTTGAAAGTGTTTATACCTCATCCTATACAACCTGCCTCCACCCCACCCTGGCTCCACAAAGCACACAAACAGAAAAGGAAAAGAAAATCAAAAATCTCCTGAAGACTCTTTTTATGCCTGCTAATTTTAGATGAAAACAAAGTTTCCTTGGCCACAAAATGGAAATATTCTGTTCCTAAGAATGAATTGCACTTTGCACTCCTCACTGGCTACACATGACAGTCCAGAGGGCTGTGTGCAAAACAGTGTTAGAGTATTTTGGAAGATTTTGTAATTTACTGACAGACAAATCCTTAACCTATTAAGTAACTTTGTATTTGACTACTTTCATGTAAAACATTCTAAAAAAAATTACACGGTCTCAGTGTTTAACCCGGAATGTTATTGTCGGCAAGGTGGAAAATCTTCTGAAATGGCATTTAAACCACAGGACACTAAAGCTCTCCATTAAAACCCATTAGCAGCTCCTTTAAGCTTTTTAACATCCAGAAATCATTACCACATTCAATTTAAGACATTAGTATAATTTCCCGTAAACAAACAAGTCTATCACTTATCTATTTGTTGGGAAACCCTGCTGGATCGCTTGCACAAAGGGAGATTGCTTTTACAACACCAGTCAGGAAGAGGGCGCAAACAGAGCATAAAGCTTTCCCAATTTCTGGGATGGCATACGGTACTTCCAACATGTTTATCCTCTTCAGTAATGCCAAAGACAAATCAAACACACCCAAAGTGATGGTGGGGAGGAGAATGAGCAACATCCTCTTTGTGACAGGAAGCGACAGGGGAAATGCGGTCTTAATTTTTGAGAGAAACTTGCAGTAGCAATACCAGATAGAGGCTACCAATCGTCTCCTCCGTGGTCTCGTTTGTTTAAACAACAAAACTTGGTAATTATACCAAGGTGTCACAATTAATTTGACAATTATATACTGATGTTTAAAAAAGCTACATGTGGCTCCTTCACTGGCCTGGTTTCAATGCAGGCTTTACTGCATCCTTACCTCCATCATATCCGAGGTGGATGACACTGACCTGATTTTTAATAAAAAGCCAATATCAGCAAACCGATATATCGGTCTGGGCCCACCCAAGATTCCTGACAAACAGGCTCCTTTGGGTGATAGATGTTTCTCATGTGAGCACCATGGGAAACAGTGTGATGGTCACAAACAGCATAAAACTCTGGGGAGAGAGCTCCCTATTCTCCTGTTTTCCACTCGGCCTCTCCTTCCCTTTAATCAGGGCCATGGGACCCAGAGAGAGAGGGAGAGAGACAGAAAGAGGAGATAGAGAGAGAGAGAGGGAGAGAGAGAGAGAGTTTGCTATATAAAGTGATGGCATGCCACAGGTCCCTGAGGGGGAAGAGAGAGGGGTGAGTCACCAGGCCTGTTGTTGTACAGAGAAGCACTGGAGCAGAGCAGCAATCTGGTCTTCCTTTCCTCCTTCATTCCGTATACTTTCTTTCTTTGCTTTTTGTTTCTTTCCTCTTTCCTCAATCCTTCTTCCTTCCTTCCTTCCTTCCTGCCATTCTTCATACCTTCCATTCTTCCTTCCATCTATCCTTCACTCCTTCCCTCCTACATTCCTTTCTTTCTTTCTTTCTTTCTTTCTTTCCAGAGCAATTTACAATCAGTACAACATTGGATTAAGCTTAAATTCCCAGGTCATTGTGCTGAGATAATTCCAAATTCCAAGTTTCCAAAGCAGTTTCACTTAGTCAGTATCCTGAAACAGGGCAGAATAAGGCAGACCACTCCTCTAGTATCAAGAAAACGAGACTCGATTCAACAGAATTCTTGAGATAAGCTGATTTACTTTGCAAACAAGTGACTCTTGATTTTCATTTGCTTTAAGAAGAAAAATAGACTTGGAGACTCAATTCCTGATTAAATGACTTGTTCAGATGCTATTTTCTGCAGTGGAGGTAAAGTACACAAAGACCAGAAAGAAAACCATTTTTAGCATTCCTCATTGAAACCCATAGGTGCTGTTACACAAGCAATCTTGTTAGCTTGCAGCTAGCAGTAAGCATAGACAGGGTTGTACAGGATGATAAAGCCATCTGAACTCATTTCCTGGTTCCCCCACCTAATTTGCAGAATAGCGTTTACCACCTTTTTAGGCATAAATATGAGGTACATTCATAGTATACATCATAGCAAGTAGTGTAGTAGCAAGTAGTGATATAATATTGATATAATACTGAAATTGTTTTTGTTTATATTGGTGGTTGTTTAAACTGTGATAATCACATAAGGAATTCTAAAAATACTGACAAGCTGTAGCTGCCTATACACTGATTGAAACTGAATGAATCGATTTAAGAAGTACTTAATTAATGAAGTTAATTCATTGTTAATGCTGCCTTCATGGTCTCCTCGTAAGCTTCGACTTCTGAGATTGGGGTCGTAAATAATAAAAAATATTTTTTTTAATTTCAGGAATGAAGAGTAAATACATACCGAGCATGTAATTGATGTTCTAATAAAGGTCTTAGATAAAAGCTGAATATGCCTGACAACTAAGGCATAAACCCATAAACGTTTCATCTCTCCAATTCATTCATGTTCATGTGTGCTCACTTTGCAATTGAAATATTTCCAACAGCACATGAAGACAGCATACTGTTTACCGTCGTCTAATAAACCGTTGTAGCTTCAGGCCAGTGAAGGCTGCATATATGGGTTGCATTACAGACGGCGCTTCAGGTTCACATCATTGTTCACATCACCTCTTGCCTATTCAAACATAGTGGCATTGTGAGGACACATACATGAATCTGGGACAAACCGGGATTTCTTAAAGAGTTTCCAAGGCTGCAGACATGTGTGTGTTAGGCAGCTCTGTGCTGCTTTCACACACACACCCTTCAGCTGTCACTGCAAGACACAGCTTGCCATTGTCGGCAATCACTGGAGGTTGTTTTTCCAACATACTTTAGTCTTTAGGGGTATTCTGGTCATGTATAAACACACCCACATACACAATCCTTTATGAGTAAACACAGAACCCTATCATTAATAATTCCCAATAATTCCCATCTCATTGTGATGACATATGGATGCTGGATGACTGCTCCATTCCAGTCCCATATCCAAGTATAATCTTTCCACAAATACAAAAAAAAAAACAAGGCTGCCATTCAGAAGTCATTCAGTCATTCAGATGTCATGTTTTCAGAGCGTTTGAACAAAACGGCTGGCTCAAGTCAAGCAGTCATTTTTCTCACTTCCACTCCCCTCAAGTTCAACCGAGTTCTGCCAAAAAAGGGGATTTAATTATTATGGGACCAGTAGCTGGAGCTTGGCAGCGCCGTCTCCCGTGTCTCTGGCCCGCTCCGGGTCTATGTACAGTTCCCCCACGCTTGACTACCAGCAACTTGGACAGCGAAGGATGACGGCGGGCTGTTCCCATGGCCACCCCTTGTTACTCTTTCCAATAACAATGGAGGAGGTTGGTGTTTATGGAGAGATTTATGGGGCTGCAAAAGAAGTGGCTTCTTCCTTTGGCGTTGCTCCTGTCTTCTCCCCCTGTACAACGTGTCCACCTCCTTTCCTCGAGCATGTCAGGTCACCGATGCACAGTGTCATATGACACTTTATGTTAAAAACGGTGTAGTATTCATCAGTATTCAGAGCATATATTTATCACTTTATGCCAATTTCAATTAAAAGTGCGTCTTTGGTGGAGGCTCCTAAACATCCCATAAACTTTGAAAGCGCCAGAGGTCAAAACTACACTATAAAGTTTGACATTCAAGTCATCATAAATCATGAGCGACATGAGTTCTCATAGTAGTCTCTCTGTTCGGCGCTAACAATGTAATTACCCGTATCCCGAGAGGATTCGTATCCGGAATCATGTGATGAAGCAGATCATATGATGACACAAACAGAGGTTTTTATTACAGAGAGACTTTTGACCATGAATCATCAAAGTCTGACTCATGTGGAAACATTTCTGGTTCTAGTTACCATCTTTTTTTCTTCTTTTTTTTTTCATTAGCTGAACAGATATGAAAAGACATTTTTGAAAAACCTGCCCCGACGACAAGCCACTAGATATGTAAGCATCTCATGGATTTGATGGTAAGGGAACAAGACGGGTCTGGCAAGGGGAGGCTGTGGCTCAGGAGGTAGAGGGGGTCATCCGCTAATCAAAAGATCAGCAGTTCGATCCCAGGCTCCTCCTGTCTGCATGTAGAAGTGTCCTTGGGCAAGACACTGAACCCCAAATTGCTCCCGAAGCTGCGGTGTGTGAATGTGTATGAATGCTTAGTTTCCCCTGATGTGCAGGTTGGCACCTTACATGGTAGCGCCCTGCCATCAGTGTGTGAATGGGGTGAATGTAGTTCACACAACATGTAGAATTGAGTTGTCAGAAAAGACTAGAAAAGCACTATATAAGTACAGTCCATTAAGCCTAATGTGTCAACAAGTTCAGGATCTTCATACAAGTTGAGACCCTTTAGTTCACACAATAGAGATAGCATCATGCTCATCATCATCACCCTCTTGCTTCCATTAGAGTTTGAAAGGCATTGCATAATCCAGTCTTAGGTTGTCCCTGCAGTGTATTTACTGTATGTTACAGAGATATTCTGCCCTGTCTATGTGAACAGTGTCCTGAGTGTCTTTGTTCTATGTATCGTATCGCTATGGTCGAAATACTTCATTCCTCCCCATTGACATTTTAGTTTAATTCCCTGGCATTTTGTTGCTCACACTAGGCATATTTGGAGGAGTTTATTGGAACTCCGGATTGTTTACTCCGTTCAGGCAGGTAAGAACAATGCCGTTCAAACTGCACTGCAGTGCAATTCGTTAGGAGCGAGATCGTAACCCAAACCAGCTACAGGAAACAACCCCAAAAAAGCAAAGGATTATGGGTACAAGGACACATTTCCTAACGGCTTGAGAGAACGCACAAGAATTTGGAAGCAAAAACAAAACGGCAGCGAGCGCAGACATGCCGACCGTGCTTAGCTAGCTAGCTAAAGTTACAGGGACTGGAATTGGATTTTGCTCCTTACACCAAAATCTCTAACCTGGTGGGATGACAGGTTAACAAAACTGTCCAATAAACTAATCTACTTGTGACTCCATTTGACTTGTAATTGGGAAGTGTGAACATAAACGTTCAAGTTGAAGTCTTTTATTTTGAAAATGATGACACTGGGAACTATCAGCCTCTAACATACTATAGATAGAACAGACACCTAAGGTACCTTCATACTCATATTTTGGGCATTTAGCTGACACTCTAGAGTGAGTGCAACAGTAAAATAATTGCAAAGTGCAATGGTCAAAAACGCAGCAACCAGACTATAGATGTAACACATTACCCTTGGCACAGAAGAGCCAGGTAACGACATCAGGGAGAAAAGGGGGAAAAGTTGCTTTGAACTTATGACAAATGTCCTACTGTCAGCCAGTAAAACCCAAACTGATGTCGTGTGGTGATTGCCAAGCCTGGCCCGGAACCCACAAGCCAAACAGGAACACAAAGGCCCTTTCCTTCTCACAATCAAACAAGTATGCGATAGTTGCTATTTTTAGCTTACTCCCCCCTTCTCTCTCTCTCTCCTTATTCCCTTTGTTACCTCCCTCTCTGTCTCTTATCCTCTCCTTCCCTCTCTCTCTCGCTTTCCTTTCCTCCCCATTCTGTCGACAAGCCCCTGTCCAAACCCCGCCTCACCTACTGTACCGAAGCCAAAAAACACCCCACCAAAAAGTAATTCTCCCTGAAAAAACCCCAACAATATTGTTAAGTGTAAACGGAGCCGGGAGAACAGGAACATTTCTTGCTAGCATTTCCATATATGGATCTGGGTAGACCTGCTCGAAAAGAATTGATTCACTCTTGATGAATTTACACGCAAAACATTACAGGGCCCGGAACACTCCCAGGCCGCTGGTGAAATGTGAACTTTTATCATGCTGTTGCCGATCTGGTTTGAAACTTTTGAGGGCAGAACGTCCAGAACGCTGCATTCCCTCGTTTGTAACTCATTTGGATGGGAGCTCTGATCACAGTAAAAGGAGATAGAAATTTGACAGTGCTGACAACCTGCGGCTGATTGAAATATAAGGGGGCAGCAGGTGTTGTTTTATGTGGCAGTGGTGGAAAGCAAGCATAGAACAGAAAGGTGAGCAAAAAATCTCCTCGGACAGACTGTTTGCGAGATGTTCTTTCCAGGCTCCAAGATCCTGATTCTTTTGCAGGAAAAGTGGAAGGCGGAAGAGAATGCAATTGAAGGAAAGAGATAGATGGCTCTTTATTGTCCCAGAGGGGCAATTGCTGTTTGCAGCAGTACAAGACAAGAGAGAGGCACCAAGTTACCAGGTTACCAAGGGAAGAAGGTGGTACTGAAGGAAAAAAAAAACACACATTTACATTTAGGCATTTGGTGTCTTGCTGCAGTATGAGTGGAATTTTCCTAGATCAACAAGAGATTGAGGAATACTGTAGAAATGTGCAAAGTTAAATCCCTCAGGAATTTGCTGTCTCTTCATATGAAATTATGGTTGTGTGCAAACCACATTCAAAACAAAGCCTTTGGCAGTGTCGCGGGTCTAATTCATCTGTGATGGGAGGTTAACACTTCATAATCCCAATGGCACACCCACTCCCACCCAGCCCCATGTCCTCTAGCATCCTCCCTAAATAGCATAAAGTATAATTACATCAGCTCCTGGGCATTGGTAAATGTCATAAATGAGAAGGGAAAGGCATTGCATTATATTTATCTTGACCAGTAATTATGCTACCAGATGATCGGTTAGCTTCTGAATGTAGCAAGACCGGTTTCCGATACGATGCACCTTATAAATGGAACAGCCTGTAGAGCAATGTAAAATTTGAAGCAATGATGTCTGGGATGTGGATTGCTTTTTACAATACATGTATGGTGCTGACCATCTGAAGTGTATTTTCTCAATCTCAATAAATAAAAAGGGCGGTAGAGCGAAGGGAAGGGTAGATAGGGTGGAGTGGATTGGGGAGGATGAGAATGAATTAGCCTGGTGGGTTTGAAAGGTTTCGGTGGAGGAGGAGGAGGAGGAGGAGGAGGAGGATGCCTGTGCTATGAATAAGCTGTCTAAATATGGTCTCTGGTCTTCATCGCAACACACCCATCCACTCCCTGCAAAAAGTGGATGGATTAATCCCTTTATCTTTCTCTCCCACATATTATCCCAGCCTCCTCATTGGCTCATCAATCTCTTTCTCTCTATTTCTATTTCTCTTTTCACTATCTCTTATCCCTTTCTGTCCCTCCAAAAAATGTATGTCAAGCACACTCAAGTACACATAAATAAGGCTATTTTTGTTTTTTGGTGGAGAGAGTGAAACTTTTTTCAGGGTCATTCTTATACATGTTACTGCACTAACTTTTAGTGAATTAAAAAATGTTGCAGATTGGAGTTTTAGCTATATAGAACGCAACAGTGACCGCCCATTTTTTTTCCGGCTCTGGTTCCGGAAGTAAATTTCCCATTCATTTACTACAAAGACATTTCAGAAAATCCTTATATAAACAGTTTTAAGGCTGGAACCAAGCCAACCAGCTAGACGACGAATCGTGACTATAAAACATTTGATTCTGAGAAAAAAAAAGATAGGAAAACAGAAGAAAAGGCAAAGGTACAAGACTGTGTACATAATAGTGATGGGAAGACCGACCCTTTTAACTAACTCGATTCTTTCGTGCTGTCCGATAGAAGTGCATCGATTCTGAATCGATTCATTATGATTCACCAACAAAAACATACCATCCCACGTGAGGTTTAAACCTACAATCCTCGATTTGAGAGTCTGATGCTTTACTAACTGAGCTATACTGGTAATGGCATCACTTGAGCGCCACCCCTTTCAAACCAGATGTGTAGAGTATTGCTATTGATTTCATTTTATTTCGTGTGCTCTTGACTTTCTTTTTCTAATAGAGACAGTTTTGCTGACCAATGTTAAATGTTAAATGGCTTATAGTTTACCCAATTACCAGTTAATTTATTAAACAACATCTTAAACAACAAAAACTGTTGGCAATGAGTGCAGAATAGATCGCTACATTATTACATTGGCCATTTTCACGATCCAATATGGGTCCTTGATCCGGTGGGTGCGCGGAAGTAGTCTCTCTCGTTCATCAGACGTGAACCGCTCGGACATCTGCTCTCTCGGTTCGCGAGATATCCGATTGAGTCCAAGAAGTCCGATATTCATCTGCTCTCTCGACTCGTTTGCGAGCCGCTCAGTCTCTCTCCTTCATCTGCTCTCTCGACTCGTTCGCGAGCCGCTCAGTCTCTCTCGTTCATCTGCTCTCTCGTTCGCGAGCCGCTCAGTCTCTCTCGACTCGTTCGCAAGCCGCTCAGTCTCTCTCGTTCATCTGCTCTCTTGTTCGCGAGCCGCTCAGTCTCTCTCGACTCATTCGCGAGCCGCTCAGTCGGATCAGCGGTTCTCGTCCGAAGAACGAGAGAGACTACTTCCGCTTACCCGCCGGATCAATGAGCCATATTGGATTATGAAAAGGCCAATGTAATAATGTAGTGATCTATTACATTCTATATACATTGACAACAGTTTTTGTAATGTTTAAGATGTTGTTTGATAAATTAACTGGTGATTGTTAAAATAAATTAACTGGTGATTTTTAAAATAAATTATTTTTTTTCGGGCACTGCTATAACCGCTGCTGAATCAATTCAGTCGCGTGTGCGAGTCGAATCAACTCACTCACTTAACTGATTCGGTTCTTTTTAACGATTTGTTCGCGAATCGGCCATCATTAGTACATAATTATTTTATGAAGTGAAGGAACTACTCATCTCATAAACCATTGCGAATGATACTTTTCCAAAAACTTCCAAACTAACGATAGTTTAGCGTGCTTCTTCTTGAATTTAACATTTGTCAATAGTCTAGTGTTGATATTGTTGTTGTTTTGTGTGCGTATGTGTTTCATATAGTATAGTGTAAAGTGTTGTCATCGACATGGTACAGTGATTCGTTCCAACTGCATAGGATAAGCAGCTAGCTAGGTTACGTTAGTAGCTAACATTAACGTTAGCTGACAAGACATCCGCGGGTGTAAACATTTCCATGGTAACAGCGAGCTCCACCAATCAGAGACGTCGCTGTTACACTTTAGGATTGTGGGTAGTGTAGTACTTCTCCATGACATCGCGAATAAAACATTTTTTTCTCAAAACAAGGTTGATATCATACGGACTTGTGGCTTCTACAGGAGCAGACACTATCGTTTCACAATCTACTAGCTTGTGGTGAGTCTACATTGGATGGATACGACATTATGGCTAATAATCAAAATCCCTATGCAGAATATGAATTAGATTTTCACTTCCGAAACCACACTGTTGAGCTCTATTGCTCTGGCACAGAGCAGCTCTGGAGGCAGAAATCTCATTGGTTGAGTTAAACCAAAGAACCAAAGAACCACCAATGAATCTTGGATGGGAAAGAAGGAACTCTGGTCAAAAATAAATATAAAATATAAATGGAAATCACCTAATTTCTCATTTATTCATAATCCTGGCAGTCAACAGGCTAGCTAGCTAGCTTAGATAGCTATAGGTTAGTATGGTTAGTCTGAATTCAATGGAAGGTTAGCCGGCTAGATAGCTAGGTTATCTCCACTTTGGGAAACACACACACACATACACACGCACACACACACACACACACACACACACACACTGCCATGAAGTTGTCACATTTCAGGTTGGACCCAAAGTAAGTGGGTAAACCTGGCTGCAGCACAGAGGCATATGGAGTCAGCTGTCAAGCAATTGAACACAGATCTAAACTAGGACAGCTGCTCATGCTAACAGGGAGACAGTCACGTTAAACTGATGTGCTGACAGAGCTGCCACAGAATGGGTTCCCCTAACTCTTTGTAGTTTAGTCTATCTTAGCATACTACTAGCTTTTTAGCACGTTGTTAGCATTAGCGTAACACTTCTGCTGCTGTGCCCCCCCAGCCTGGGTGTGGTTCAACCAATATACCGATATAGATTTTTGAAGGCTGACGCTGAAATTTTGGCTTCAAACTACTGATATTTTATGCCTTAATCTTTAAATTTGACTACAGAATAAGTATAAGCATAATAAACATTCATACTTCTGTGGAATCTTATCAAAGGTCAAGGTTAAGGGCTCCCCAAAGACAACCAGTGTAGTATTGATCATTTCCACCATAAATATGTAACCAAACAAACAGATTTAGTAGAAGTAATCGGACAATATGGTGGCAAACCCAGATATCAACTCCAGTTAGGACTACAGAGGGAGGCCCCTGTAGGGAGTGGAGTGGTGACTGGCGGGTCGACAGCCACTAACAAACCGAAGATAAAACACCCCATGCTTCACTGCAAAACACTCAAGCTGCGTCCTCTCCCTGTGAGCGCTATTCCTTTTTTTTTTAACAGTGAGTTACAGTGTGTTTTCACTATCAGCAGAGGTCCAGGGCGGGGCTTTTTTCCCCTCAGGGCACGAACATGAATTTGATTATTCCCTCGGACAAAAAAAACAAGTTCAAACGAGGAGTGTCTGAATCACACCCATACATCTCCCACCTCACACAGGCTGCCTTTGTTACGCTGCCGTATCAAAAGAGATTGGAAAAGTGACAGAAGCGGTCAGCAGCATTGTTAGACTGTACAATTTATACTCAATTAGGTTATAGTGAAATTAACGTCCCCTCATTTTGCTGAGAACCTCCAACTCAAGAGCCCCCTGAGGAACCCCGGACCCCACTTTGAGAACCACTGCTCTAGCGAATTATGCTAAGGAAGAAAAAAAGCTTTACATCCTTCAAGAAACAATTCACGTCCTCCTGAATCACATCCTCATCCTCCATGTCGTCATCCTCATCCTCTTTTTGTCTAAAATAAATCCTCTACGTCACTTCTACGCGTTAGCGCTCATATCGCCTGGGATCTTTTTTTTGGCTGTGTATCGTCCCGATTCAGACCAAGCAGTAAATACATCATTGCACTTTTAAACAATGCATAAACAGCTGAAAATATCAGAAATGTGCGATCAGATAATGCTTGAATTTTCTTTAATCTTTCACCTTTAAACCCTATGTAGCCTCATTTTAGCCTAGCCTATGAACCATTTAGACGTCTTTTAAATGGCTAGTCAACGTGAAATTACCCCGCCCTTATTTCTTTATCATACATGAATGTTCCCCTACATCTATTGCCAGGGCACTGTGGCTTTGACTGCTGCACTTCTTATTATAGGTTATTTGTACTGGTGAGCTAGACGTTATAGGCTTATTCTACTGTTGTAAGTTGTCCTGGGTAACAGCGACTGAGAAATGTCCAAAATGTAAAATAATGACTTCAGTGCCCTTAGGATGACCTTGGTGCCATTGAGGCACAATGAACCAATGAAGCAGCCCCAATCACCCGTGACCATCCACCATGAAATCAAGCAGCCATATAGATCTTGCCCACGCACAATGTCATTTTATTGAGGGAGATACTCCTCCTTATTGTGACTTGAGTGTGCCCTATTGACACTCTCTGAGCTGGTAGAGGTTCAGTGTCTTGCTCGAGGACACATCAGCAGGACACATGACTGCTGACTTATTGGCATGGGATCCGAGCTCTTATCTTTTGGTTACAGGACAGTTTCTCTATCCAAAGTCCATTCACCCCCAACTGTATTAAATGGTTCTCCAATGCAAGTGCAAGTGAGGTGTTTGTACACGGAGGAATAAGCCTACCATACTAATGAATCCTCACAAGTATTTATGTGCTGACACACAGTCCCAAGTAGCCAAAAAACAGTGCTACAGTTCACAGGGTGGGGTTGTCGGTGGAGTCTAGTGCTGATTTTGAAAGAATTTGCCCTTGAAGGGCAACGGGGAGGAATGCACAGAACAATTGAAAACAGAAAAACACATTGCAGCTGGCTTTTTGTTTTAATGAAGATGAATCTGACGTTATGTCATGGTTGGCAACCGTAAACGCAGCCAATGTTTTAAGTTAGCGAGAGAGCTGGAGATAAGCATTTCAGAGAGTTTCTCTTTGCCACGGGGGCCTGAGCTGTTGGCCAACACCAGCGAATTGCCAACCCGTTTTGTTTCTCAGCTTGACGTATTTCAGCTTGTATTTGGGAACTCGATTTTATCAGTCACTAATTAAAACGCTGATTTATTGTCCTTCAGATTGAAAAATAATCCAATCATCAAATTCCTGACGGAGATGAGCCTTTTTGAGAGCCTAATTGAGAGCTCTGCCCTAGTCTAGAGAGAGGCATCTGCAGATCATTATGAATAAAATGTGGTGCTGTTATGCCAGGAGGAGAAAGCCAGGTGTGTGTGTGTGTGTGTGTGTAGACCACCACAGGGTTTTTTGTGCATTCACTACATAAATGTGTGTGTGTGTGTGTGTGTGTGTGTGTGTGTGTGTGTGTGTGTGTGCGCGTTAGATGAACATTAACGCATAATCATAATCAGCCTCAAATGCCTCTCTCATCTGACATCTGCCTATAACTCTTGGGTATAGATTGGGAGACAGAGAGAGAGAGAGAAAGAAAAATGGAGAGCAAGAGAGAGAGAGAAAAATGGAGAGAGAGAGAGAGAGAGAGAGAGAGAGAGAGAGAGAGAGAGAGTGAAACGGAGAGAAAAAGGTCCGTTCGAGCCAGGATGTCTGAGTCAACGGTGGAAAGTCTGAATGTTCTCATGCCACTGTGCAAAAAAGCTGCAAGCTATTACACATCACACTGCACATTTCCAAAAAAAAAAAAAGAATCGGGGCTCCCCTCGAGTCCCCTGGGATGAAAAAAAAAAAAGAAATTACCGTCTGTTCAAATGAAACATCTGCCATTCAAATTGCTCCTCTCTCCCTCGCCTCCCTCTATTCCTCACCCCTACCACTCCTCTGCCTTAAACAGGACCTCGAGTGTGCTTGTGGTATTTTCCATCTTTGTTTCAAAAAAAAAAAGAGGAAAAAGGGGAATGACTTTTCCAAATGGATTCCGTATGACTTGGGCAGCGAGGGCTCGCGCGTCTCAGGCCCGTGTTCTGAAATCTGACGTGCCGTGGAAGGGAAAGTAAAGTGGACTTAAAAGTGTATTGGGATGGAGCCATGGGTTGGGTGGGGTCCATAGCACAGACACACATGTAATCACTGGATAGATATTAATACTACATACTGTTGGGTTTATAAGAGAGGAAGATAAAACAGGAAAGAGAAATTGCTTGGAAACAAATATTTCATAGAATTTCTGTTGCTTGGAGCCTGATGTTATTTTCACTTCCGTTTATATTTTAGGCATTTCGCTGACAAGTGCAAGAGTGAGGTACCACATCCAAAATTGGGGGAAAAAGATCGAAATCAGTGTGTATTTTTTTTTGCCACAATACATTGTAGTCATTAAATTAATTTTGGATGTGCCACCTCACTATTTTTGAGTAGTCATACTGGATTAGAGGCTTTCTGGCTCGGCACTCAGGAATATAATTGCTGAACACATAAACTGTGGAAAGGTAGACGCCGCAGGGCCCCCCGGGTAATAGTTTTAATGAATATTCCTATGTACCTAGGATGATCGCGTATGGCAAAGAAGCGCTAGGTAAATAAGTAAGAGGAAAAGGTAGATGGGTTTATTTCTCTTTAGCACCTTGGTAAAGTACACATGTTCATTTCTCAGTGAAATGAACTGTCACTTGAGCGTGCACCAGCAAAAGCGTGAAGGTAAGCCATTGCCACTCCCTAAAGTCTTCGGCCATCAGCCATTTGCAGCCCTGTCTGGTCTGGTCATTGCTTGGAACCACCATTGGATCGTTTTGACCCGCCATATTTGGAAAGGGACTTTCCGTGACATTCAAGAATATTTGATGCTCGGGTGGGTTTGTCCGGTGATTGGGTGTAACATTTTCCGCTTGTGCCATTTGAGAAATTGGCATTTGTGCACATTTGCTTGACAGTCTGATGAGGTTATGTATTATTATGAAAATGGTTCTTTATCGGCTAGCTTTGGCCATTACGTTTTTCAGGTGGCAGGCATGTAACTAGCAGGATACTAGTTTCCACTTGTTTGCCTTGGTACGCTATTGTGCCACACCCATCCCTGTGCCAGTCATCGGTGTCCCCACTGCCCCACACACATGTCCATAAACACTACTTCATACCTCGCCCAGAGAAACCACATACCCATATACACACACACACACACACACACACACACACACACACAACACACACACACACACACTGTCTCTCACCTGGTAGATCATAACTTTGAAGTTACGCCTCTTGAGCAGCTCGGCCTCGTTGCTCTCCAGCTTCTTGATCTGGCCGCCCTGCTTCTCCAGGTTGGCGCGCACCGTCTTTATGTTGACGCTCACCTTGCGCACCTTCTCCATCATCTTGTTGACGCTGTTGGACGTGGTGCTGTGGTTCTTCGTCAGCTTGGTCAGCTCGCCCTGGATGCCCGTCACCGAGCGCTCCATGTCCTGCTGCCTGCTCTCCAGCCCGTTTTGGGTCTGCTGGATCTGGTCCACCGCCCCGATGATCTTGTCCAGCAGAGCCAGCACCATGACCCCGTTCACCTGCGGGTCCAGCTTCGCCGCCTCATCGTTGTCTTCCTCCTCCACACCCAGGGAGGATTGCTCTTTCTTGGCCACGGCGGGGGCATCGTCCTCGTCATCTGACGGCGGGAGATTGACCTCGTCGTCCGAGATCTCTGTGAGGGTTTGAGCCTCCAGCTGGGCACTTGAAATCTCTATTGCGTCCATGGCTGCCATGTCAGGAGGGTTTTGATCTTCTTTTTGATTTGCTTCCTCTCTCGCTTGTTTTCTTCCTTTGCCCTCTCTGGGTTTCTTCTGTTCTCTGCACTTTTCTCCCCTCCTACTTTCAAACTCTCTTATCTCTCTTAGGCACACAAACACGCTCTCTCTCTCTCTTTCCCTCTCCCTCGCTCTGTCTGCCCTCTCTCCTTCTAATCCCTGGATTCAGGCCAGTGTGCAGGGGAAGCGGAGCAGTGCTGGACGTTACCACATGAGCGCTGGGATGTGAATGCCACACCAGGCAGAGAAACCCTCCAGTCAACCCACAGCCAGTGGCGTTTTTCCTCTCCAACCCTCTATTTTTTTCCCCTCCTGGACTCTCCCCCTCCCTTAAAACTCCTCCCCTATCTCCTCCCTAACCACACCAACAGATTAATGAAACTCCACCTACAAATGGGAAATCAAGCCCTCCCAACACTCAGATAACACACCCCCTTGGTTTGGCCTGTTCCCATCGGCATGGTTGGAATAGTTAGAGCAGGGCTGTGCTGAGCTCCTCGTATACAAGCTCAGGCACAGCAGAAGGAGGAATGTCTGACAGGATCTTTTCGTTTTTTCCACTCCTTTTCCCCTTCTGCGGAGCATGTTCAGTACAGAGTGAAGCTGAGTGTGACATAGTTGAACATGGACTTGGCCAAATGCAGTAAATGCACATGAAAATGGCTTTGGTGCAGAAATATTGAAAGCTAATGTAATAACACAGTGCATACTCAGCGTAATGGGACGATACAGTGCTCAGTAAAGGAGTAAAGGAAAAATAATCACCACTTATATAACATTTTATCTAATCAGCGGCAGTTACGGTTTTTCAGAGAAGCCTTTTCAAGAATTCCCCCTTAAGGGTATAATTTTTCACCGAAGACAACTTAAGGCAGAGGAGGTTGTCAGGTGCATACTATATGTCAAGTCAAGTTCATTTCTATAGCCCTTTACCACAAACAAGTCTCAAAAGACTTTGCAGGCCTACCTAGGTCAGGCTGCTAGACAGTCAGAGTAACAGGTAGAAGAGGACTGAAAGGATTTAACTGAGTGGAGGACATAGTGAGCCTAAGGTAGCCTAACCTGGCTAGCACCACCAGCTGAAGTTAGCCTCACCCGGCTGGCACAAAGTGTTATCTAATCTTCCAACTGCCTCTAATTTACCCAGTGATCAAACAGTCAAATATCCACATCCCATAATTAAGCTCACCAGGATTTGCTCTTTTATAACTGGAACCCTGTGTCATCATTTGCATTTGCTTTGAATGACAGAATATTGGGTGTTAGACTGATTTATCCTCAACTACTTGATGAATTCTTTACAACTTCTAATTTTAGACTTTATTGAAAGCAAGATGCACCATAGTCACGTTAATTAGTCTATGTGCTGATTGACAGCCACCTCATCCAAGCATCTGCTGGAGTCACAGGTTTGGTTCAGAAAGCATGGCCTTCTATGGCCTCTTGGACGCAGTAGATATACACAATATGGCCAAAAGTCAGTGGACACCCCTAGTAGTTATTGAGTTCAGGTGTTTCAGCCACCCTGTTTTTCAGGGTTTGGGCTTGGCCCCTTAGTTCCAGTGAAGGGTAATCTTAATGCTACAGGATACAAAGACATTTTACCAATTGGGCGCTTCCAACTTTGTGGCAACAGTTTGGGGAAGGCCCTTTGCTGTTCCAGAAAATGGATTGCTTTATTAATTCCAATCATCTTCACTCAACTTTTTTAGGTACTAATATCCCAGAATCAAGTTCCAATAGCGCCAAGAATAATTTTGGCACGATGCTTTGGAATCCAATGGAAAACCCCATTACCAAAGAGCACCTTCCGATCATTACTTTGATATTTTATTTCATATGTACCTCAGTGGCGCTCTCCTCTCCCTTTTGCACAGCAAGGAAATACTTTGGAAAAAAAACATTTCTAATGCATACTAGTTATGGAAAGCACATGGCACAGCAAAAAGAGGGAGAAACCGATCTGCCAAAAGCTGTTTCTTGTAGAAGTCTCCAGTAGTAATTTATGTACATTATGGGAGCTTCATGCTTCCAAAATTGCTCACTGGCAGTGGGCCAGTGTCCTGGTTTAAACCCTCGCACCATGTGGCACTGTGAATGGCTGAAGCTCCACTGAGCCAGTTTGTAAGAGGAAAATTTCTAGAGGATTTTGTTAGTACTGACTCAATACTTGGCCAGTTGTGGGCTATTCCACCACATCTGGTAGACCTTATTCTCAAAAAACACTGTATATAGTTAGCTGTATAGTTAATGACATGATGAATGTAACTTTCTGATGTAATATGTTTCTGATGGTCTTGTAATCCATCGCAACACAATTTGACTACATTGTAATCTTTTATCTGTATTTAGATACCTTGTTCTCTGGAGAGCCAGGTTGTTAAAACCCCAGTATGTATATTTGCATTGGAGTTTGTGTGTTTGTATGTGTGTGTGTGCGCATGTGTGAGTGTGTTTAAAATAATTTTTTGTATGATATGAATGCCACATTCTAGTTGAGTCACTATCTCATGGTTATCTAGATGATCCTAGCTCACCTGTGTCAAACCAGCCAGAATTAAAAAAAAAAAAACACAACAGGACTTTCAAATTAAAATCCTTGATTGATTGTTGTTGAGCAAAGTGTTTTTGTTTTGATTTTTTTTGATTTTCCCACACTTAATTTGACTGTACTTTCCTTTTCATCTTCCCCAAACAAGAAGAGTGCCTTGATTTCTGGAAAAGCATCAGCCTCATTTTACATACAAAATGACCAGTGACACCCTGTGATATTAAGAAAAAGACCAGTTACAAGAAGATATAAAAAACACAAATGTAGTTACTTTAAAACCAACTAGACTGAAACAGACAAAATAAAATAAAGTGCCTGTTCTTTGTAACATATATAATCTAATTTAGTTATTTCAGTTTGATCTAAATTTGTAATTTAGACGAAAATAAAACTAACATTTGAAATACATTTGTATTATGAGCACAAATGGCATACATTTAAATGTATTAATTCATTAACACTTTAATGAATTGCAGTTAATTTCAATTAATTTAAACCACGAATTCAATGGACATGTGGCATATGATTGAAATCAGTCATCAAGCTTAAAAATAATATTTATATTTGAGTATACCACGCACTTATAGGCTTTCTTTTCCATCTTTATCACTTATTTTATTGTTTTTCTCACTCCCCATATAGTATAGAAGAAGAAGAAGACTCCAGCACTGCTGGAGAAGACCAGCAGTGCTGTGTTGACATCTGCATCTTTCCCAGATGAACTTAACACCTTCTACGCACGCTTTGAGAACACCTCCCCGGCTGTGGAGGTCCCAAAGGCCCAGGACTCCTGCCCGCTAACAATATCTAGAGCGGATGTGTGCAGAGCCTTCAAAAGGACAAATCCACACAAGGCACCTGGCCCTGATGGCATTCCAGGCCGGGTCCTCAAGGCGTGTGCGGTTCAGCTGGCGGATGTTTTCACAGACATTTTCAACCTGTCGCTGCTCCAGTCCATGGTCCCCCTGTGCTTTAAGAAGTCCACAATTGTTCCTGTTCCCAAGAAATCCAAAGCCCTCTGCCTCAACGACTACCGCCCAGTGGCACTCACCTCCACCATCATGAAGTGCTTTGAGCGGTTAGTCAAAACCTTTATCACCTCCACCCTCCCTGAATCACTGGACCCCCTGCAATTCGCATACAGGCCAAACAGGTCTACTGTTGAATAAACTTAGATCGAGACAGAAGTCCTTTTAAATCAATCATGAATTACATGAGCACATTTATTATAAAACAGAGAACAAGACAATACAGGACAATACAAAACACTTCTGGGTAAACAGAAGTAAAAAAGGTAATAGGGAGGCTTTCCGGATAGTACCGGTTCTTGGGAATCTGTGTTAGGATCTGACCTGACCTGTGGCCTTATTGCCAGGCACTGGTTGTTCTTCCCACAGTTAGGATTAGGCACATCCTGCACTCCCAACTACAATATGCGACCATTGATAAGACTATTGATAAGACATGCACCCAGACACCTCGGCGCCTCACCATGTGTGACCCAACAAGTGCATACACTAAGGCCTAATGAGGATAAGCAACTATAAAACATAGGGGATAACAGTACTAAGGGAAACAAGAATATCTAAGGTAACATACGTAAATTCTCCCACATCTACTGACGACGCCATCTCCCTAGCCCTCCACACTGCCCTTTCACACCTGGACCAGAGGAGCACCTATGTGAGAATGCTGTTCATAGACTACAGCTCGGCATTCAACACCATTGTGCCCTCCAAGCTCGCCATCAAGCTCAGGGACCTGGGCCTCAACACCGCCCTGTGTGACTGGATCCTGAGCTTCCTGTCGGGCAGGCCCCAGGCAGTGCGGGTTGGTACCACCACATCCTCCACCCTGACTCTGAACACCGGCGCCCCTCAGGGCTGCGTGCTCAGCCCTCTCCTGTACTCCCTGTTCACGCATGACTGCGTGGCAAAACACAGCTCCAACACTATCATCAAGTTTGCTGACGACACGACCGTCATCGGCCTGATCACCGACGGCGACGAGACGGCCTACAGAGAGGAGGTCAGAACCCTGTCATCCTGGTGCCAGGACAACAACCTCCATCTCAACGTCGGCAAAACTAAGGAGCTGATCGTGGACTACAGGAGGGGCCAGAGCACGGGACACGCCCCCATCGACATCAACGGGGCGGCGGTGGAGAGAGTCAGCAGCTTCAGGTTCCTCGGTGTCCACATCAGTGAGGACCTCACCTGGGACCACCACGCTGACCTCATCACCAGGACAGCAAGACAGCGACTCTTCTTCCTACGCAGGCTGAGGAGGATCAACATGGACCCCAGGATACTCTGCAACTTCTACAGGTGCACCATCGAGAGTATCCTGACCGGCTGCATCACGGCCTGGTATGGCAGCTGCACCGCCCCCCCCCCCCCCCCACGCACAACAAGCCACTTTACCTCAAGGTCACTTTATTTTATACTCTGCTTCACTTTATAACTTATATACTTATACTTGATTATTATTTTTATATTTTATATATACTTATACTTGATTATTATTTTTATAGTATAACTGGTACTTATAACTTTTGTTCTTTGTAACTCTGTACTTCTAGTATTGTACTTTATGAACATTGTACTTTTTCTATAACATTGTACTTTTTCTAACATTGTACTTTTTCTTATTATATTTCTTGTGTTTTTTTAAATTATGTCTGTTTGTCTTAGCATTAGCGTTAGGTGTCGAAGAGACACAAGAATTTCATTGCACACTTTTGCTTCTGTGAACGTTGTGTACATGACAATAAAAACCTTGAACCTTGATATGCTTTTATTTTGAAGGCAAAACGACATGTTTCCGGTATCACTCTGTCCGGCTTGTCGCAGCTCTCTGAACCACAGCATCCAACATCCAGACTCAGGCAGAGGCAGGAGGCCTTGATAGATTCGGATACATTTCCAGGGTCCACATCCCAATCGTAAGTAGACGAAGGATTCGAGTATTTGAAAATACTTTGATTTGAAATGTTCTCATTTCAGGACGTGTTTCAGACGTCAATGTGGGAAAATTGAGCATGGCGTTATTTTGCTTGTCTTCAGATGGTGATGCTTTAAAAATGATGCTCATTTGCTATAGTGCACAATTTACCTAATGTGATTAAATGTAGTGATTCATGTTTGTGATACGAAAGATAGGTTCCATTCTCAAATACTGCCACGGAAATAGTAATGGTATACAGTATAACCGAGTCAAATCATATTCTGACAATATGATGATATTCGCATGAACGCTAATTATATTAAATAATTCATTTTAATTTCAGGAATAGTATTTTAAAAACAGATACAGAATGCTCTGTCACTGGAGATGAGAGATGCCCACACAGGGCTGACAGGCCAGACTCCGGCAGCAGAATCATGGCGTCCTTGAGAAATGAAGGACAGCGCTACAGCAGGAAGGATGCTGCGGTGTCCCCGATGCTCTCCTCTTCATCTCTCTCGCATTTGTGTGCTTTAAGATAGATCGCGTACATGGGAGGGAAAAAATATGTGTTGCATAATTTCGTCTTTCGCCGTGTATGTTTAGGCCACTACCTTGAGCGTTTCTGGAAGGCCTGTCGCTCGACATTTTACAAGAACTAGAGCGGGTTCGCCTAAGCTTGATGACAACGGTCTAATTAGAATGAGATCGTTGGGCAATCGTATGTCAATCAAGTATGTATGATGAGCAAGGCAGCATTAATCCGACGGATGTTTAAATGGAAAGGTGTAGGAGCGCGGGCTGCCCGGATGGATGGCAGTGTTATGTACAAAATTAAATGGCTTTGATAGTCTCGGTGATATGTAGTCACGCGCGTCTTCAACATATATGGATATTTCACGTCATTGATGACCTTCCCCATCGCAAAGATCAAGATATTTGTAGAATATTATTATATTTTTTTCAAAATTCTGTGATATTCCTGTAATATTCCAATAACATATAGGGACCTACAGTGTGTCTATGGTACTCAATAGTTTATAGTGATTATTTTATGGCGTTTTTTTAATCTCAGTTAATATTCCTTCAATAGTGGGAGTTTTGAGGTAATATGTTTATAGTATAGTATTTATTATAGGATTACTACTTTATTATGGGATTTTTCTTTTAAATGACAGATTTACCTCATGTCTTTTGATGAAGACGTGTTCACTGTCTATGAAATAAGTCAACCAAAGAGTAAAACAACGTTAAACATAATAATTTTATATTCCTGTCCTCCATGTAAGGGTCATTGTTTTATCCAGCTGCAGCAGTGTGAGCCTGTCAGGCTGTGGTGGTCAGCATGGGGGAACTATTCAGGAGCGAGGAGATGACCCTGGCCCAGCTGTTCCTCCAGTCAGAGGCAGCCTACTGCTGCGTCAGTGAACTGGGAGAACTGGGCATGGTCCAGTTCAGAGATGTAAGTATGAACGAATGGACAGATGAATGATTTTTTTGGTTTTTCGTGCAGCACCAAGAGGCAGATTGGAGTTTAGTTCTGTGAATGTTTCTCATTGGTTTAGTTAAACGTCAGTGGGTGGAGCCAAAGTAAGGAAGAGAGGATATTTAGTTTATCAATTGTCTTTTATCTGATGAAGTGACCTTGAAACATTCAATCACTCACTGAACTCATCGTGAGCTTCAGCTAAATGGCAAATATATGAATGTGTGATGATTTTTTTTTTTTTTACCCCCTTTCCACCTGCAGCTAAATCCGGACGTAAATGTGTTCCAGCGCAAGTTTGTCAATGAAGTGAGGCGATGTGAGGAGATGGACAGGAAACTGAGTAAGTGACGAGACAGATTAACGCTCAGCCCTAGCAAAAAGCACAAGTCAGCATCTAATTTGGATTCAGTCTGCGTTTGGGGTGTGTGTCAGGTTTGCATTTCTGAACCCTTCTTGCTCCTGTCAGGTGAAGACCACGTAAATGAATGAAACCTCTTGAAACCCCATCAGATACTGCATAGGTGTCAGCGACAGAAATGTATATTTACGCTCTCTTCTCCATAGGGTTTGTGGAGAAAGAGATCAAGAAAGCGAACATCCCAATGGTGGACACTGGAGAAAATCCAGAGGTCCCTTTCCCCAGGGACATGATTGATCTTGAGGTAATCATTTTGTTATCGTCCTCTAGTTTCCATTTAGATCCGTGAAAATCTGAGGCAGTTTACCTACTAGATCAAAAAGCATCCACACTCCCACCGGACCCCTGAGCAATGTGTAAAAACATTTGATTGAAGTTTGTAAAATGAGTATTTTACTTTAAATGATCTAATCTTGCTATTTGGAGTCTTTAGTGTGAGTTGCAAGAGCCAATCATCTTTCTATCTTTTCCAACAGGGGGTGGGAGAAGATTTTGATTTGATGGTTTTAGATGGTTTTAGGTTGTTATAGTATAAAATGTTGTTATAGTAATAGAAACGGGGCATTATATTTGCGTTCGAAGACTTCAGCCTAACTACCAATGTGTGATAACACTAGTCTTGTATAACTCCCACACCGATCTGCATATACCCAATCTAAGTGCCCAGAGTGATGCAGAGCACTGCTGTGACACAAACTCAGCTGTTATCTTTAATGACTGCATAGCTGTTAATAAGCTCAACGCAGAAATGCTCGGGATCATTCTTCTTCTTGGGATCTGACTGATGCCAGTGCTCGGTATGGGATTGGTTCATTACTGCCACTGCCCACAGAGCAGGTCTGCAGGTCACATCCTCAGCCTGTACAGAAAGGTCACAGTAAAACGCATCACGCGCCAGAGGATTTAAAATTTTTTTTTTTTACAGCAAATGTAAAAGCTTTTGCTAACTGGCTATAGGTTGAATCACTGCTGTGTTCAATCAGCAATACAGAGAGTAGGAAAATGGAGATTTATCTATATGAAAATGTAGCAATTATTTACTTTAAGAAACACTCTGTCTGTCAGGTGGCTCGATCAAGCGTTAGAAGCACTGCAACCACCTGAAGTCAGTGCCAAAAATGCCAAAAATGTAAACCCATGTTACATCCGTAACTGTGAGCAGCCATCGTTTGTGCTCGACAGGCCACCTTTGAGAAGCTGGAGAACGAGCTCAAGGAGATCAACACCAACCAGGAAGCCCTGAAGAAGAACTTCCTGGAGCTGACAGAGCTCAAGCACATCCTGCGTCGCACGCAGCAGTTCTTTGACGAGGTTCGCTTATTTCACCCTCTCAAAAAAAACCTGGAAACAGGCTACAGAGAGAGGTGACATTTTGAAATATTGTATTGCAGATTTGGATTCAAACCATTATACTAAGCACCTTTGGCTATGTTACCCCTAATCGTGGGCTTCTTGAGTCATTTTGTTGATTGTCAGTTATCCAATTCAATTCTGCCTTTGCTTGACATATTACATTGTTTTTATCTCTTTGTTTCTGCTTTTGCTAATCATCTGTGTTTTAATATAATATATATTATATATAGTTTAATATATAATAATAAAATTAAATGTTATTATGTGGTGGTGAACCTGAACACTATCAAAAAAAAAAGAGGTTGAGTCTTCATATATAAGCTATATTGTGGGAAAATTTTATTCTAGTGTGCACTAAAGGTGCAGTGCAGCAAACATTCAGTCCAGAGAGCATAATCCTTAGTATGAGCTAATAAATAAGCTAAACTAACTATGGTCTTCCTAACTACTTTGATTGACAGATGGAGGATCCCAACCTGCTGGAGGAGTCGTCAGCTCTGATGGAGGGCAGCGAGGGGGGCCGTGGTGCCCCACTCAGACTGGGGTAAAGCACCAGGGCTGAACTATATTGTCAAAAAAACATAATTGCTGATTATTGAAATTGTGAAATGAATTACAGTCGCATGTGGACACACTTTGAAACTGCAGTCGTAGAATTTTTTCAATGAATTGTACTGCCCTATGAAACATGTAATGTGATGTTTTGCTAGCAGATTGGAGACAGATTGAAGTCATACAAACATTTCGCGGAGACAGAGCTGCTCTGGAGGCAGACATAATCTCATTGGTTGAGTTAATACTCAGTGGGCAGAGCCAAAAAACCAAAGTAACGTTAGAGTGAAGCCCAGTGAAAAAACGCAACGGGTAGGAGAGCTAGCTAATATTATGAAGCCTGGTGCTCTGCTGCTAACTGAAAAAATGCAATATAACCATACTACGTTATCAGGGTTAGCTAGTTAGCCTAGCTGACCTTCCAAGTTCAAAGTAACCATACTAGCCTATAGCTATCTAGGCAAGCTAGTTAGCTATCCTGCTAACTTGCCAAGAGCAAAAACAAATAAATAAATAAATGCAATTTATGTTTTATTTTTATGTTGATCAGAGTTCCTTCTTTGCGATTCAGATTTTTCAATTTGCAAATGGCTCCCAGGAAATCTTTCTTGAATATTATACAGCAAAAAAAAAGTATATAATTACTCAACTGTCTCTCAACCAACAAGCTACCAGACCATTCTGTATCAGCTAAAAAATGAGAAAGTTGAAAGTTTACAGTTTACAGTTTAACTATTCTGAACAGCTCTGTGTTTTGGCTGTGCAGGTTTGTAGCCGGTGTGATCAGTAGGGAGAGGATTCCCACCTTTGAGAGGATGCTGTGGAGGGTGTGTCGTGGCAACGTCTTTTTACGTCAGGCAGAAATCGAGGACCCTCTGGAGGACCCCGCCACGGTCAGCACAGGCTAAAATAGATATAATTTTTAAAAAACTACAGGTTGAAATTGGCTAATTCACATATTCAAGTTTCAAGGTTTTTTATTGTCATATGCACAACGTTCACAAGAAGCAAAAGTATGCAATGAAATTCTTGTGTCTCTCCGACACCTAACGCTAATGCTAAGGACATAACAGACATAATTAAAAAAACAAAACAACACAAGAGATATAATAGAAAACGTACAAAATATAATAGAAAAAGTACAATGTTATAAAGTTCAAGTTACAAAGTTATAAAGTACAACTAATAGAAAAAGTACAAAGTTATAAAGTACTATGTGTATTGACATACACATAGTGTATGTGTGTGTTATCTAATATATTCTCTTTCCGACAGGGAGACCAAGTCCACAAGTCAGTGTTCATCATCTTCTTCCAAGGAGACCAGCTGAAGAACAGGGTGAAGAAGATCTGTGAGGGGTGGGTTCATCCGTAGAGCCATAGATCTGTTCATCCGTTCATCCGTCCTAGCTGCTTACAATTCAAGCTATTGTTAGCTATTTGACAAGTAAAGGAAAAAAATATATTGTTTTATTGTAGTATTGTAGTGCATTTGTTCTGAAAAAGAGAAAATCAAAAAGAGAAAATCAATTTCTCTGGAAACGGACTGGAAACTGGAAAATGCATGTTTTTAAAAGAATACAAGGTACAAAGTTACCTCAAAGGAACATTTTGCCTCTCTCATCCATTCTCTCATCCCGAATTGGTAAACATGATGGCGCTGTGTCCAGTTTACTGACATCACGTTACGTGATTTGTGGGTAATGAAGTCCTCAAAATTCAAAACAGTTACCTCTATCTGCCACTTGGGGCCGCCAACCGGGGCCGGTTCTAGGCATGGGCACGAGGGGGCAATGCCCCACCAAATGCTCCACCTGCCCCACCAACGGCAAGCGTCAATGCCGGGCCCTGATCTGTTCTGCATATTTTTAAACCAAAACAAATCACCCCTGTAGTGTATTGGCTGTAACTGTGCCATAGTCCTGATTTGTGACAGTATAAAACTCGGAGACAACAAAGCTTCACTGTCACTTTTATGTGTTTGTCACAGGCTGTCGCACTTGAGAGATTAGCTTGTAGAGAAAAACTTGAGTACACTTTTGGTAGTAAATGTAAATAATTTGATTTAATATTCATGATTAATTGCATGTGTATTTGTTATTATCGGTTTGTTATTATTGGTCTGCATTAGGAGCTTTGCTGTTGGTGGTTTTAGGTTAACATTAACGTTACTTGGCGAACGTTAGCTACCAGGCACACCGAAGCACAACTTGTGCTTGGTTAATTTCAACATCGTTCTTGTAGCTATCATTACCGCATTAGGTAACGTTACAGCGTTATTAAACTGAATAGATATCATGCACCAATTTTTGGTTCCTAAACCAAAACAAAGTAATGCTGTTGCGGCTGCTGCTAGCTCGGCTCCGGGACCGCCGGCTCCCTCGCTTCAAGCCCCCAGTTCAAGCAGCTCACCTTTCCCGCCCACCTTGCACCAACACCAGGCAGTTAGCGGTGCTGCTACTGACCCTAGTGAGTTAAATAATAGCGCACCATCCCAACCGATATTAAATTCATTTCCTAAACGAATGTTTAGCCAAACGGCTTGTTTAAGCCAAGCTGGTATCAAGCTGGAATACTCGACAAGTTTGCAAGTTTTCCGACACAAATTACATATATCGTTTTTACCAAGATGGGGTTTACTATTGGAAAGCAGCATTAGAAAAGGACAGGGGATTCCAGAAGCATCTAGCCATTGCCATTTGAACGCTGCACAGAAATGGACTGAAGTGAAACAGAGAGTGGAAACTGGTGAGACCATACCTATCATATATAGACCATATCTTGTCTATTGGGACAAACACGGGTAGAGCCACTACTATTAACATGACATCATCTACCAGAGACAACATTTAAAGGAGCCTCGCTCCAGTATAAAACCAATGTGACAAAGTGAATTATAATCCAGAGTCCCTAAGGGGTAACCCCCACAAGTTCATAATAATATGTTCATGTATATAGTTCATAATAATGTGTTCATGTATGTAGTTCATAATGTGTTCATGTATGTAGTTCATAATAGTTCATAATTAGTTTATGCATGTTGCCTGTAGTAATAACATTTAAATAAGGAAAACACCCAGTAGACTGTAGTACAACATACTGTGATATCAATAAAAGGTTGCCCGCCCAAAATCTGTGATTGCCCCCCCAATCAAAGCAGTCTAGAACCGGGCCTGCCACCAACATGCGGAAATTGCATCATGCCACTTTTAAGAAAGCCTGAATGGCTAGATAATGAAATCAAAGGGTGTTGTAATACGAGAGAACGTATGTGTTAGATGCTGCAAGTTTAATCCGCAGCATCACCATGTTGTTGCGTGTATTTCTCCAGGTTTCGTGCCTCCCTCTACCCCTGTCCAGAGACTCCACAGGAGAGGAAGGAGATGCTGGCTGGGGTTAACACCCGTATTGACGACCTCCAAATGGTACGTTCACCTATCACTACGGTGGAACACAAAGGAAGAATAAAAACCCTTCTACCGTTCATCTTTATCTCCTTTTATTACTATTATTACCAAAATGAAGACGACAGACACATGCAGGATAACTAACTGAACAGTAAAAGTGTACAAGACTGAAAAGGGAGAAAGAGAGAGGGAGACTGCAGGTTTGATTGAGGTAGTTGACCTTGGACTAAAGCCTGGTAATTGTTTCAGCCACATTGCCATCCACAATGCAGGAGTCTATTTTTTTTAGATCATTAATAATTCTTTCAAATAGGGTCTTTGTATTCATTGTTACAGTGTTGCCCACCAAACAACAAAGAAATTAATCAGAAATTTTGCACAACAGGATGTCTATTTTCTTGTTGCATGTTTCTTTTCCTTGATAAAATTTATTTCCAATCACATAAATCCTCATAGTCTGGGTGGGTGTTTTCCTATCTATGAAAGACTTTTGTTCTCTCTCATAATGTCGTGGCTCCATAAACCTTGTACTTATTAAGCTTGGGGAAAAATGACTGGTTCTACTTGAGAGGAGGTCTACTGCCGCACTAATCTGACCCAGCCCTGCACATGAAATGCATTGCAGTCAACTGCAATAGGACATTTTATGCAATTTTCAAGACATTGTGAGCATGAACATGACTTGAGTGTGGGAGGCAGTAATACAAGGTTATTTTACATTGCATATACATTGCAGGCATTTGACTCACTTACAAGTAAAACAGTAGAATGAGCTTAAATTCCTCCATCACTATTACAAGCAACCAGTCACAAACAGTGCCGGGGTCGAAGCCACACCAGTCTAACATCAGATGTAAAAACATTGCTGTGTCCTTAGAATAATCAGGTAAATTAAAGAAATAAGACGTGGGTAGAAAAGGTCAACTTTTTTTTTAAACCCCATCTATGTGAACTCACAAAGTTAATGAGGCAGAATAGGTGCACTCCATGCCAGATTAGATAGATTTTCAGGGATTAAAAAAAAGAAAGAAAAAAAAAACAGCATTGAACCCAGCATGAGTGTTTTTATCAGTTTGACTGACTAATGGCAATAACAGACTACTGTCTGGAGTTGTCTCTATACCACAATTTACACTTTTATTGAATATTTGATTTGATTTTTAAAAATGAACAGAACAAAGATGACAACACACATATAGTGACAACAACAACAACAGCCGCATATATAAAACCACTACCCTAACCAAAGAACCCTTTGAGGAACCCTACTTTATGTTAGCTGTCAGATTGCCTTGAAAAAAATATGCCACGCTCCTCCTCTAGGTGCTGAACCAAACGGAGGACCACCGCCAGCGGGTGCTGCAGGCCGCCTCCAAGACCATGAGGGTGTGGTTCATCAAGGTGAGGAAGATGAAGGCCATCTACCACACTCTCAATCTCTGCAACATTGACGTCACCCAGAAATGTCTGATCGCTGAGGTGTGGTGCCCCATCTCTGACCTGGACTCCATCCAGTTCGCCCTGCGCCGGGGAACGGTGAGTTTGCCAGTTGGCCTACATACGGTTACAGACATTCACACCTGGCAGCTGTCCAGTACAACCACAGTCTTCTGCTGTTGACCCTCCAGGGCTCCTTGATGGAGCTTTTGAGGGAGCATGCATATCCTGGTCCAGGATATGAAAGATTTTTCTCTCTCGACGAAATTCTCTCGTCACATAAGCTTTGCCAAGAAGCCATCCACCCAGCTACAGTATTATTGGTTTGCTTTTGCCTGGTTGTTGACTAGATAGCTTTCTAGCTTTCCAAGCAAAAGAAACACCAACATAGTAACGGCATTTTCAGATCAAAGAGGAATTTCATGTGTCTCTTTTTAACTGATTAACTTTTAGTTCATTGTAAATTACCTAGTGTAGCAAGCCTCGCTACAACAGGGGCCGTGTCAGACAGAGCGTCCCGCTTTTCAGGCTGCTCCCTTAATTGGCCACAGCCAGTGCTGGATCCAGGGAGAATCAGTCCACCAATTCGACTCTCTCCTGGATCCAGCCTATGCTATGCCACACCCCTCCCTGCCCCCAGTCCGCCACACCTACTCTTCACTTTTTTAAGTAGATCTTGACACCAGTAATTTTACTTAAGTCCAATTGTAGTACAGTACCAGTACTTCTACTTCTGGATAATTTGGTACTTGCTCCAGGCCTGGCTCCCACCACCCACTTGATTTCTTTGACTCTGCTTCCTGTCTGTTATTGTGCATTGTCAATGCCCACTGCTAGTGGTGGCACATTTTGTACTGTAGGACTGAGGGCGTTGCCAATACTGCCAACAGTGCAGCATCATCAGTGTCGTGCAGTTCATGTTCAACAATGGAAACAACGACAGGATTGTATTGATTTTATATGACATAGGTCACTGAAGCACTTTGCTCCTATTCAAAGCTTGCTGAAATAACAGGAATAGGCCATTACTGAAGAGATATTACTATGTGGCCAAACACAACAAGAGTCTGCCATTGGCAGTGCAAAGCTCTGACAAAACTGACCATGTGTCAGAATTTTCTGTTATTTCCATAACTCATTAGGCTCTGTGGAGGTCTCTCTTAGTCATCTGGTCCATTCACCCTTCCTTGCATTGTTTAGATAAATGTGGAATTTACCCGTACTCAAGATATGATGTAACACTCCCTTGTATTATTATTATTATTATTATTATTATTATTATTATAGTAATATAATAATACTGTTGAAGGAACCTTATAAACAAATCTGACTGACTGATTAGTGATGAGAGTTAAACCTATGATTAGAATAATCAATTGTATACATTCTGTCATTGGTATAATTTGTAGGGAATACATTTTTTGTGAAACAAAACACAGCAAACACAGGGAAACCCTGGAACTCCCTCAAGGACCCCTGGAGGTCTCTAGACCCTCACTTTGAGAACTCCTGGATTAGAGAAAATTACTTCTATACGTGTATTTATGTTTATATTTAATCTACCTTTGCCTCATATCACTTCCTGCCTCAACTCTGAGGCTTGCAGTGTACCATCTACCTAAGCTGTTGGCACCACTTTGTCATCTATGAAAAACTTCTTGTTGACCACTTTTCCTTTAACAATGGCTTCACTTTCATCCTAGCCGACTCTAGATTACTATTTAGCTTATTCAGTAACCTACTAGTGACAGCTGTTGACATCATAGTTGTTGATGCTGCCAAGCTGTAGTGTACTCTGTTGTGGTAAAACAGAGTTGAATGTCTAGAAAGTAAGCTTTGACTAACTTCCTTATAATATAAGATTGATATTGATGAGCGATGGTTTGATTTGACAGGAGAGGAGTGGCTCAACAGTGCCATCCATCCTCAACAGGATGCAGACCAAGCAGACGCCACCCACCTTCAACAAGACCAACAAGTTTACTTCAGGCTTTCAGAATATTGTTGATGCCTACGGCATTGGGAACTACCGGGAGATCAATCCAGGTTATATTTGAATAACATACCCATCATATTTTTTTTATTTTTAGAGTGCCTAGAATATTAGTCAATATAAATAATATAAGGTTATTTTTTTATTCAGTAACCATAGTATTAGACTAGATTTTAATTTTGCAATGTGAATTCTGAATTCTGTTATGTGTCACCTATTACAGCTCCATACACCATCATCACCTTCCCCTTCTTGTTTGCGGTCATGTTTGGTGACATGGGTCATGGCACGCTGATGACAGGGCGCTGCCCTCTACCTGGTCATCCGCGAGAGTCGTCTCCTCTCCCAGAAGAGTGACAACGAGGTAAAGGAATGCAGATTACAAAGTCAACCAATACAGAAGATCTAATGGAGCTGCCTCTTGCATTCTTGAATTAAAAGTGCCTGGCATATAATCTCAAGCCATGTTTCCATCCAACTGTCAAGTGGATTTTCTTTTCAAATGCTTCAAAAATCAAAATGCTAAATTAGTTTCCGCCCACTGGGTTGAACTGAATGAATAGGCTTCCTGATTGTTAAAAAACACTTCCCCCACAAAAAGTGAAAGAGGTTTTTAAGAATTGTTTTGTATATTTGTATATTGTTCTTTAGTGTCATATTTCGATGTACAGATGTTAGGAACAACACATGATATTTCTGGGAGGTTGTGTTGGAAAGATTGTTTACAGCATCATTTTTCTGTAGATGTTCAACATGGTGTTTGCTGGTCGTTACATCATCCTGCTGATGGGGATCTTTTCCATCTACACCGGCATCATCTACAATGACTGCTTCTCCAAATCACTCAACATGTTCGGCTCTGGATGGAGTGTCCGGCCCATGTTTAGCTCCAAAGGAGGCAACTGGTCGTAAGTCATCCATTTATCTGTTTTGTCATTGTCATTGGGGTTCCTACGAGGGTATATCGCTGATGTATTGGGGCCTGTATCAGGGCCTGTATCAGGGATATATTTCCCTTTTATTAAGTATCTTAAATATCTAATTTAATAGCCAGACATTGGAGTTCATATACATGAGGTTCCTCAATGACCACAGCTACATAAAAAAGTCTGTAAAACCTGTGATGATATGTTTTCTTTCCACATTTCATTCAAATCTGGGAGAAACACCTTGTGATTTTTGACCTGAAAATAGTGAAATGTAAAAAAGAAGAAGTATTGGTATCAGCATTGGTCTTCAAAAACACAAAATATTGGTTGAACCTTAGTTCTTACATACAGTAGGTCTGGAAAATTAATTTTAATTAATTAATTTCAGGTCTTAAAAATTTTAGAAATTGCATGAAACATCTGGAAATGTATGGAAAGAATATTGTTCTTCTTGTTTCCCTACTGATGTGATAGCCTCTCCTGACTACAGCAATACTTCCTGTAAAACATCTAAAAAAAAAGATGCTTGGAAAACAGTTGCATCCATTGTTGGGGTCGATGTTAAGCTCTGAAGTCATTTAAGTGAGATTTTGTTTTCTGTTTTTCTCTTCAATTGATGCTACCTAATTACGTTTGCTAGCTAGCCATGCTAACACAACAAAACAATGGAACGGTATGAAAGCCAATACCAATGCCTCTTCAAAACCTTGTAGTTTTTGATGTGATGCAATCGCTCCATCAACCACCAGTTTCTCGACCCTTGGGCCCTCAGAATCTGTTAAAAACCCATTGTGTAACTTTAAAGAGACACAGGCTTCAACAAGAACAGAACTGTTGTTTTCTCCATTCCTGAAAAATTACTGAAATCTTTTTTGGGGACTTTTTGTAGGTTTGAGACGCTCGATGGAAATGCGGTGCTACAGTTAGACCCAGCAGTACCCGGCGTCTTTAACGGGCCTTATCCTCTCGGAATAGACCCGGTAAAAACCTGCACGCTTACTTCAACATGAAGAGTTCATGACAAAAATAAGAAAACACGCACAGTCAGATGTGTGTTCTCAGTCTTGATATGATGTGTCCCTGCAGATCTGGAACATTGCTACCAACAAGCTCACCTTCCTCAACTCGTTCAAGATGAAGATGTCCGTGATCCTGGGCGTGATCCACATGCTGTTTGGAGTGACTCTCAGTCTCTTCAACCACCTGTAAGTGCCACACTCAAGATCAATGAATTACTTTTCCCAATAACGAATAGTGTATTTTCAATAAAAAATAAGTCATTACTTCTGTCATCACACCCTCTAATTGTCAAATTGAGATACCACAAGACTATATCCCACCATGTCCCCGATTCATTTGCAGTATTCTGCCCTCAAAATGGAATTAAGAGTAGTAGAGTAGTCAGGTCAATCCATGACTTTGATTGAGGTACAACATTGACAGGTCTCTGGCACAGGTTGCATTGGACTTTAATTGACAGAAACATTTCACAATATCAATGACAGAAATGTCTACTGACGATGTAATATATTATAATGCAAAATACTGGAATAATAATACTGCTTTGTCGTGTCAAAATGTCTTGCAATGCCAGTGCTTGCTCGTAGTACTGAGCAGGTGAAAATGGCATTAGGTGGGGCAGATCTTGAAACTCCAATGGGTGGCGAGGGTTTGTTCCAAAACAGAGTACGGGCCAGAAAGTGAGTTTTGAAAGCCAACAATCTCAGCAACTGGCCAAGTAATTGTTGAGTCACTGGTACTAATCAACTCCCCTGTCAAACCCCTGCTAATATATTATGCTCATTTTGTGCTATGGAACACTTAAAATTGAACGTATGACATTTTTGCATATATAGAAGAACGATTTTTCCTAAATCTGGCACCAATACAGTCTGGAGTTATTTTTGTCCTTGCTACACCTGACATACACCGTAAAGCGTGGCGAACATGAAGTCTGACCTTCCTGCCCTTTACCACATTGCAGCTACTTCAAGAAGCCACTGAACATCTTCCTGGGCTTCATCCCGGAGATTGTCTTCATGTTCAGCCTGTTTGGCTACCTCATCCTGCTGGTCTTCTATAAGTGGACGGCCTATGACGCCTTCACCTCCAAGGACGCGCCCAGCCTGCTCATCCACTTCATCAACATGTGTCTCTTCAACTACAATGACCCCACCAACAAGCCCCTGTATCGGGGACAGGTGCTCCTTTACCCATCCACCTCTCTTCCTCTACTAGCTTCCTGCCCTCCCCATCACGCCCCACTATGGTTGTACCCATCGCCTGACAGGTGCACAGTAGCGCATTAAAATTAGGGTGAGGTAGGCTTGGTGAGATCATTTATTGGATGGTCTCTTTAACTACTAGGCCACACTGCCATCAATTTACAAACATTTGCCTAGTGGCTGGTGTGAATTACCCACCCTTGTTGCAAGTAGATGCAGTTGACCTACAGTAGTCAAGATTGAAGATCTACTTGTATGTCTTGTCTCCTTTCTTTCAACAGCTTAAGTTGAGTACAGGCAGAGTAGAGGAAATCAGCCAAAATTGCAGATACATGGCTCTTCCACAGCAGCAATGAAAGAGAGCAGACAGAAGAGTGATTTTAGGCTTCGTATAGGATCTGTGAAGGGAAATAGCAGGTTGTCACGAAGGCTACACATTTAGCCTTATTAACCTTTATCTGTTTGAATCTGTAGATGGGGATCCAGGTTTTGTTGGTGCTGATTGCCCTTGCATGTGTACCCTGTATGCTGATTGTGAAAACTATGGTGCTTCGGCGTCAGCACCTGTGGAAAAAGCACCTGGTATGTTGACCCGAGCCCACCCATAACCTTATTATTGCCTTTGATCTTTAACCTATATTATAACCTTTGATATAACCATTTGTTTTTCTTTCACTTCTATTCCGTCATTCATTTCAATGTACATTGCATTCTGTAATGTTGTGGTTGGTTGTGTTGCCATGAAACGATGCTTAAAGCATGCCTTGGGAAAACTGATATTTAGCTATGCTAGCTATACTTCACAATACGAGGGCACCCTAACAGGTTTTGCATCTGCAACTTCCACTCTACCTGGATATTTTAAGAGTTCATTTCCAAAAGGCTATATCCATTTTAGAAAATTAATCATTACCTTTAGTTCGTCATTGAATATCTCTAAAATATAGAAAATTGGAAGCAGAAATAATCTCATTGGTTGAGTTAAACCTCAGTGGGCGGGGCCAAAGAACCAATGTTTTTCTGGCTAAATAACGTTAGACTGAAGTTCTGTAAGGTAAGGCGTAAGAGAGGCGGTAGCTAATATTATGAAGCCTAGCACGCTTGCTACTAACAATGCAGTCTAGCCATAGCACTTTATCAAGGTTAGCCTAGCTGACCTTCCAAGTTCAAACTAGCCATACTAGCTTTTTTTCAAAGATTATTTTAGACAGGAAAGATTGGGTGAGGGGGGATGGCATGCGACAAAGGTCCCAGACTGGACTCAAGCCCAGGACGCCGCAGGTACATGTTATATGCCTTAACTAACTGAACCAGTTTATATTTTGATAAGAGCACCTTCTTTGCCATTGAAGTTTCCCAGTTAGCTAACTTGCACTCTTGAAAACGTCCATTTAGGTGCAGCTCAACCAATGAGATTATTTCTGCCTCCAGAGCAAGAAACCAAGAAATGTTTGTATAACTAAAATTCCAATCTGTTAAAATCTAGAGAATCCAGTCTATAAAATGTTGTTATTGTTATTGTTTTGTCAGACTAACTAGCTTACTATCCTTTAGAAAGTACTTTAATTTGTTTCAACTTTTTGCTACCCATGATTTCATTTTGGAATGAATGTCTTCACGTGTTGGGTGCCCTTCCTCGCTAAAGTTGGAAACAAAATAAGAAGAAAGCATACACCCCAAGGCTTGCTTTAAGCTAGACACAGCTCTTGTGGCTTTTGTATCTAGTCCCAGAAGAGGGAAGAAACCCCTGCAGAGAATCTAGAGCAGTCTTTAGAGCAAACAGGCGTGTCCTCATCATGCACCGGACTCACCCAACAGGGCACACAGAAATTCGGAGGGGTGCGGGTGGGCAATGGGCCCACGGAGGACGAGGCTGGCATCATGGACCACGACCAGCTCTCCCAGCACTCAGAGGAGGGTGATGAGGTGAGTCCATCAAACAGCATCAGCACCAACCAACAACTTGAACATCTGCAAATGTTGGGCTTGGTCCTCTTCCAAAAGAACTGCGCTGCAGTTTGGGAGAAAGTAATCAGAAAACGAAAAAACCCCAAAACGCAAAAAACAAAATGGACAGAGGGCAGGAAGTAAAGTCTGGAAAGATCAGCTATTTCCTCACGTGTTCTTCACTGGTATGAGAAGGTAATTTAGGCCAAAGAGTGCAGACAAGTCCACCCTGCTTAGCTAACGTGACAGGGCATGGAATTGGATTTGTTTTGACAAAATCTCTAACCTAGAGGGATGACAGGTTACCAAAACTCTGTCCAATGAACAAGCTACTTATGAGTCCATGTGACTTTTGTTTACAAGCCCTGGTTTGTTTGTAATTGGGCAGTGTGAAACTAAACAAGCCAAATACAAAACATGGAAAGTAAAAGTTTCCACTATGGCTCGGGCCAAAGAAAGCAAACCAGGTGTGATCTCAGCCTGAGCTTTTCTCTTTTTCATTAAAGAAAGGTATATTATATAAAGGTATATTATATTCATTTGTTGGTTGCCAAAAAAATACTTTAATTAGTTTAGTTTAGTTTAGTTATTTTAGTTTAAAAGCTGTATATTTGTATCTTCTATCTATCACCCCTTCCACCAGTGTCATGCTTTATGTCATATTTCTTTTACGGGTGTTACCCAGGAATAGTGGTAACGTGGACACAAATGAGTTGGAGGGGGATGAGATGAGATGGGCTGGAATGGAGTGGAGTAGATAAGAAATGGATTTTCCATTTCAGAAACATAAACAGTGAGGTGGTTTTCATGAGAACCAGCCCTATCGAGCCCTTATAGCAGCAAGTGGAATTTCTGAAAATATCACTGTTATTTTTTTTTTCCCCTCGCTGACTCAGAGGTTCGGTCTCTCCCGTATTATAAATCTTACAGTGTTTATGTTATGATAGCACATTGCCCGATGGTTATCTTATAAGTTCGTATGATGATCATTTCACACATAAGGTTTTGGCACTCGCTGAAAAATCAACAGGGTTTGGAATTTGATATTGCATAACGTTGGCAGCAGCAATATTTTAAGTGACTGTAAGGATATCAGGCTGGACAACCTGCCCAGTACTTTCAGTAGAAACTGTTGGATTTGTGGAGAAAAGTACTAGCATATGTACACAGAAACATATTCTGTTGTTGCACTTATTGTAAGTTGCACAAGATCATCGGCTAAACCCCTACATTCTAAACCAAATTTTTTACTGCAAAAAACCCTGCAAAAATAGCCAGCGCTTTAAAAAAATGTGAGCAGTTACAATGATGCCGATACAGCCGAAACAGCTTTTGCATGTTTTTGAGCCTTTTGCATTGACTTTTCCCAGTTTTTGAGTTAACTGACAAAACTGCTGGATGAATTTATTCATATCACTTTTACCACATTGGCTCCTGAGTGCTGCCACTGACCTTTGACCTTTGCTTACTTTCAAGCACGCAGAGGAAGAGCCGGTAAGAGCCACAGTTTGGTGTCCTCTCAGCATGTCTGGATGTTGTCTAGCCTGCCTGTCTGTCTATCTGTCTGTAATACTTTTTCTGTAGTCCCCTCCTACATACCCAGTACAACGCTTGTATTTGTCAATGATTGTAAAGGTGTTTGTGTGTGTGTGTGTGTGTGTGTGTAAGTGAAACTGTTCAAGCCATGCTGTAAAACATGTCCATCTTAACAAATCCTTTAGTCACATATTGATTCTTAAAATCTTATTTATCTTAAAACAAATAAAAAATCTGCCAATGGGATGAGGTCATTCCAGTTGGATCCAATGCAGTTTGATTTGTTTTGCAGGGATTTTCTAGAAGCAGTCAGTCAGTATCATGAAAAAAAGGGGCACAATAATGCAGATCACTCTACTAGTATCAAAAAAAATGATTGTTGATTTCAAGGAAATTCTTGAAACAAGTTGACTCGCATTGGAAACAAATTCAATTATCTCACCCTGTTTTCAGATGTATGCGCAAATACGATTTTAAGACCCCATACTAGATTAATTGTTACGATTTTTAGAAGGACTGTAAATGCTGACTGAGACACTCACCTGGGGTTTCTCAGGACCCAGTACTGACTGCAAATCAGTCGGAAGCAGTTTTTTGATGCTCAAAACTCTCTTTTGACTGATTTGTTAATGCAGCCACTCCGTCATGCTCACTTCCTCCATCACGGGTGCTAAGTTTACCCTCTTGTACATTATGAATTCTGTAAAGTTGCATGATTGTGCTCAGGTGGAATGCTCAGCGGCAGCATTATCATCTGAGCCCCTTGCCCTCCTTGCATTTTGCCATCACGGCCCGTTCGGCCAGTGTTGTTTTCATTAGCGAGACCCTTTGAACGGGAACAATGAGTGCTGGTTCCATGAACTCCATTGCGCGGGCTCCAAGGACAAAAGAGAAGCATGGAAAGAGGAAGCCAGGCCAGCGCCAAGTCAAACCCAAGCAGAATGACGTAGAGCAATTGATTCCCATGTTTCCCCTCCCAGCCCACCTAATACAGGAAAGGCTACCCTCGTTCCAGGACGGGGAGAGCGGAGGAACTTTGTTGCCCTTACAATACACAAACACGGCCCTGCACTGTGATCCTGCTAGGAGGAAAAAACAACAAACCAGACTTCTTTTCTCTTTGTGTTTCGCTCGATTAGAGCCAAGGCTCCGGCAAGGGGTCAGAGGCCAAAGCGGGCCTGTTATGAACAACATGAGAGAAGGTATAAGAAGATAACAGAATTTCCATGCCAAGCCATTTCCACTATTAATGCCACACTGGCACTCAGATTGTTATGATTAGTCACGTTTTGAATAGGAGGGCTGGGTGATAATGATTTCTCGAGTATTAACTTTAGTGTTATTACTTTGGCTCAGTTCGGAAGCTATGATAATTGTGTAAGTAAGGACACATTGGATATTCCATTGTTTTAAGTACAGAGATTTGAAATCCTGTTCAATTAAAATTTCCCTTTTTTCTTTTTTACACATTTGGCTGATGCTCTTATCCAGAGTGACTTGCAATGAAAGGGAGCAAAAGGAGTTTCCTGCATCACCAACATTACAAGCAACGGCTATTTACTCCGAGTTTTTGTGTTTTGTGAATAGAGACCATCCCATAACCAATAGCACACAGGTGTGATTCCTGAAATATGGAGCGAGTTTAACAGCCGCGTGTCCTTTCAAGGTAAAAGTGTCCTTGAACAAGACACTGAACGCCTACCATCTCACTCATTGCAAATCACTGTGCACAACAGCAATAGAGCTAAATGCTTAAAAATGTCTGTACATATACAGTGGTGGCCAAAATTATTAGAACACTTGGCATACATTTAAGAGGTTTCAGTTGTTTTTGTTCAATTGGCCATTAAAATACCCATAAAACGAATGAAATATATACAAAGTCATCATTATGCTCTATAAACCATAGAATAGAGCCATCATAAGGAGATTTACGTCATTTTCCTTACAAAAAACAAGCTAGGCCTATTTCACTGTCAATGTCACACAATCATGTTCCTTCACAGAAGCAGCCAAATTACTTGTGTAATCATTGTCAGGTGTGATGGTGGTTAAATTGATGGTGATCAAGAGTCTTAGGACACAGCTGTGTGATTCTTTTGAATTGCTGCAAAAGGTGGACATAGCAAATATTAAAGTTAAAAGTGGATAAAAACAGTAGGACTCACTTCATCTGATATTTGTTGTGCTCAGAGCAACCATCTGCATGTTTCATGAACATTATGAAATGAAATCATGTTTTGGAGGCAAGAAAAGGTCAATATTTTCAGATCTGTCAGGTGTTCTAACAATTCTGGCCACCACTGTATGTACATTATATATGTAAATGTACACCATAGATTGTCAGTGTGCGTGTCAAGCATCTTGTCTCTGTGCTCCAGTTTGACTTTGGCGACGTAGCGGTCCACCAGGCCATCCACACCATCGAGTACTGCCTGGGCTGCATCTCCAACACAGCTTCCTACCTGCGGCTCTGGGCCCTCAGCCTGGCCCATGCACGTGAGTATCACACACACCTGGCCATCAATAAAAAGCCCAGTATCAGCCTGACGTATTAGTCCAACCCTAATAATTATTATTACTGTCTCTGTCTCCAGAGCTGTCGGAGGTGCTCTGGTCCATGGTGATGCACTTGGGTCTGTCTTCCCGGAGTGGGGGTGGATTCTTTGCCCTGTCAATCATCTTCTCGGCCTTCGCCGTCCTCACCGTGTGCATCCTGCTAATCATGGAGGGCCTGTCGGCCTTCCTGCACGCCCTCCGCCTGCACTGGTTAGAAACACACACACACACACACACACACACACACACACACACACACACACACACACACACACACACACACACACAGGAATAGCAGTTTGTGTAGGACCCAGAAAGGCAGACCAGGACGACGGAGTAGAAAAATAGTGTTTTTTAATAATGAAGCTGGTGAAGGGCAGGTGGGGGTTGTAGAGGCTGGGCTGGATGGAGCTGGGGCAAGCAGGTGAGGCAGGAGCGAGGGAAGCATGCTGGTGGGTTACAGCGAGGAGACACAAGGGGTAAGTTCAAGTTCAAGTTCAAGTAGTTTATTTGTCACATACACACACACACGAGGTGTGCAGTGAAATGCAAAAGTGGCAATGCTCACGGGAATGTGCAAAAGGGCAATAGTTCACAGTATTTACAGTAAAAAAAAAACAACACAATATTTACAGTATTACGGTAATTACAGTAAGAGCTCTTATATAAAAAAGACAACACAATATATACAGTAAGAGCACTTTGGAAATGAAAATATAAAATAAGAAGTAGCTAGGGGAAATTGTATGAATGTAATATACTAGTCATTACCTATGTGTAGTCATTACCTAAGTGTGTGTGTGTGTGTGTGTGTGTGTGTGTGTATATAAGAGGGGCAGTGTGTGGGTCTTGGTGGGGGCCCTGGTGAGGTCGGAGTTCACAGTCCTGATGGCCTGAGGAAAGAAACTCCGTCTCAGTCTCTCTGTTTTGGCAGCATGACTGCGGAGGCGCTTGCCTGACCGCAGCAGCTGAAACAGTCTGTTGTTGGGGTGGTGAGGATCCTTCATGATCCTGCAGGTTCTGGTTCTGCACCTCCTGGTGTATAAGTCCTGCAGGGTGGGGAGTGTAGTTCCAATAGTGCGTTCAGCCGAGCGCACTATTCTTCTTCCAGGTAGGCCTTCTCATCATTGTCGGAGATCAGGCCCACCACCACTGTGTCATCTGCAAACTTGATGATGGAGTTGGAGCTGAACCTGGCCACACAGTCACAGTCGTGCGCTTCTTTTCTTCTATTTCTTCTTAAATGCTTCCGCCGTTTGTCCTCAGAACTAAACTAAATGCTGGCCCTTTATATGCAAACCAGGCAGTTGGGGGTGTGTTGGAAGCCATTTATAGTAAATTGTGGGCATGGTCAGAAGGCTCGTGCACGTGCACACAATTTAAGGATGATTGAGATGTATGAAGAAAAAACACGTGGGAACAGACGTACGTGGGGTTTTATACATCTGAGCGTATGCATGTTTCCTGTTTTGTGCGTACACAGATTTCTACACCTAAATCTACACAGAGTTTTATACATCTGGCCCCTGGCCTTCTCCTCCTGGCATCACAGCACCACATTTTACTTACGATGACATGACACAGGCACACATGGAGCACACACACACATACAGTCATAACTGAAAGTTTGTGAACCCCTTGTACATTTATAGATTTTTTTTACCATGCAAATCCTTATTTAATCAAAATAAGCCTTCTCTTAACTGAAATAAAAGTTTAAAAATGTTTTTTTTTAGGGAAAATATGTGAACCTCCTCTTGCATTAGTTAAATCAAGTAGGTGAGTAGAATCAGGTAGGTAAATAATTGGATATGAAGTTAACCAATCAAAGGTCAGATCTTTGGGGATGAGTTTGTGTAGCACTACCATAAATACAGGTGAAAAAGCTGGTCAGTTTGGTGTTACCATGCAGGTGACAGAAAAACGCCGTGATCTAAAGCTAGCAACACACTCCTAACCGATCATGAAAACGCATTGTATCACACACTCACCAACGAATTTGACAATTTTTTTGCCTCGAGTCATTAAATTACTCATTAGATGACAACGTGAATTGATTTTAATCAAAACAACAATGGAATCAGAATCCCTCCAGGAAGATGAAGAGGCTGATCAGTGGCTCTAGGAGACATTTACTCCCAAGTCATCTCTGATAAAGGAGGAGCCGCAAGTTATTGACTGAAGGACTTCACATTTTGCAGACAGTGAGGTTTTGTTTAAGAGTTTTAAAAAAAGGTTTTGTAAAATTAACAATGAAAGTATATCAGATATATTTGTGCGTGTTTTTTATTTGGGATATCTTCATTCCCAAATAAAGATTTGAGGTTTAGAAAAAAAGTTCATTCCTCTATAATATATGAAATAATGATCCCCTGTAGAGTTCACGAACTTTCAAGCATGACTGTATATGAAACATACATACACATGCACAGTACCAGTCAAAAGTTTGGACACACTTACTCATAGAAAGGGTTTTTCTTTATTTTTACAATTTTCCACTATTTTAGAATAATAGTAAAGTCATCAAAACTGTGAAATAACACAAAAGGAATTATGCAGTGACCAAAAAACAAAAACAAAAAAACAACTATCTTATATTTTAGATTCTTCAAAGTAGAAACCCTTTGGCATTAACAAGCAAATAAATTCCACAAATGAACTTTTAAAGGCCACAATCACTATCTGAGTGTTTAAAATGATGATTTAATCATTGTGGTTCAACATTCTCCACCTCTAAAGTCTAAATGAAAAATACTTTTTGGGGGTGCATTTCAATTTAATTAAAATGTAAGTTTTGAAAATAAATTCATACACAGGCATCAACTTCTCTATTTGTCTAAGAACATTTCGAGCATTTAAGAATCAAGCCTTTATATCAAAATGTCATGAGAAGATCATGAGAAACAAAAACAAGTGTGTCCAAACTTTTGACTGGTACTGTACATGCATGAAACATTTGCACATGCATTAGACTAAATACTAACACATACATGCATGACACACTCACAGATGTACAGTATATGTAAAACACTTGCAAATATGTGTGTGTGCGTGTGTGTGTGTGTGTGTGTACCTAGAGGCTGTGCAGGACATACTCCAAACTTGCATGTACACTTGCCTGCACACTGATACAACGCATGCACACACCAAGTTGTCACCCTTCCCCTCTTGAACCAAATATTTTTGCAGAAGCTGCTGCACTTCATTCTTTTGTGCAAGTGAGGAATGTTTCCAACATGAAGCATTTCTGCCCCAACATAGTAAAAAAGACCAGATAACCCCCAAACACCCTGCGGCTCCATCGCTTCCTAGCACCACCTTTCACCCCTACTCATCCAACAGGCACTAGTGTAAACTACACTCGTCAAACATTATGGAATACAGTATCCAGTGTAACCATTGCTTTCTTTAACCAGTGTTAAAGAAATGTATCTGGAAAATGTTCCCTCTGTTTGGTGATCTATGTCTAATAATTTATCACATTGACCAAACTGTTGCTCCACTTCTCCCAGAAATTCAGTTGAAAAAATGATGCTAGATGCAAGGATTTTACTGTACTTACTAGTTTTTAATGAATTGACATCCCTGCACTGATCCCTCAACTGCATTGGAGCTACTCAATGGCCAATAGCAGAAGACTGTGGTTGGACTGGGCTATCAGGTTTCAATGTGCATTACTATGAATGCAAAGCAGGTTGGTTCTGCGCAGCAAGCCGTTCCAACTTCAATAAAGGCTGAAAAGAGCGGTGGAGTATTTCTCGCAAAGATGACTGAATGGAAATAGTCATGTTCAAAGTAAACCGCAGTCGACCTGGAACCTCTGGTCTGGTGTCCACTGTTCACACGCAGATGCTGATGAGTCTGTAGCAACACACACACACACACATATGAGAGTAAGGCAACCATAGAGTGTGTTGGTTACCGGCGTGTTTTTTTTCCACCTCTGCAGCTTGTGTGCAGAGGCAGATGAGAGGATCTCTCATTTCTTCCCTCGTTTTAAGCGTTGCCCTCTCACAGCTTTGGCAGGCCAAATATTTGCCACGGCGGAGAGACATTCCCGAGGCACTCCCCTCGCCCGCTGACTCCAGAAACTACTGGGAATTGAAAATGCACTCTTTTGGTGTTTTTTTCCCTCCCCGATAAATGAAGACATTAGACGTCAAGACTTGAGATTTACAGTATTCAGATAACGATACGAGTCCAGAGGAAACATACAGATGATATACAACACGTTAAGTAACACTCACGGTTTAAAAAGATCATTCCAGTCAGTCAGCAAAATAAGATATCCATGATTTACAGGTCTCTATTATGTTGTATGTTATAGGTAGTTATGTTATAAGCTATGCTATAAGTAATTATATATAGACTGATGAAATTCATATATCACACTTCATATCATATCATATATTATCATATATTTCATTAAGACGTTAGTGAAGATTACCTTTCTGGAATTAGGAGACTGTATCATCTATGGTTTTCCTGTGTGACATCACATGGCCAGGAAGCACAGCCAGCTTAGGAGGTGTCACTGACAGACTGGTCTGGCTCTGAATGGTCATTTCGGCCATATTTGGTCACATACTGATCTGAGCTTATGCAGACTGTAAGAATGTCCCATCCACTGACTCTTACATTTCATTTAAACAGTCTCTGTTTGAATGTGTGAACGTTTTAAATGCTATGCAAACAGCAAAAAAAAAATGTGAAGGCAATATAGTTCAAGGAGTTGAAAGGGCAAATGTTCCTACTGGCTGCTGCTCCCCATCTGGCTCATAACTGTGGAACATGGAGCTAGTTAAAAGTCAGAAATGTGGGCTAATGGGCAGAGCAGGTGCCTGAATAACGAAATCCAAGAGTTCCACCTGGATTTCCCTCTTCCACGTTCCGCACAGCATCTACGGAAGTTTATTTGAGTTTTTTTCAACTTCAGGAAGCAGTGGTGTCAATCTTTTGAGTATAACTAATGTATAGGTATCTGTTTGCCCTATGATGGACTGGTGACCTGTCCAGGGTGTTTCCTTGCCTTCTGTCCAATGTATGTTGGGCCTAAACAGGAAAAAGTGCATGTAAAAGGTTTAATGATATATGGGCCATTAAAAAAGGTTCCTCCCTGACTACAGCTAGTCAATATTTTTGTATCATTATTACTTTTATATCAAATGTCTGACCAGAGAAATCATTCCATTGTGTGTGTGTGGGAGGATTTTATTATAACAGCTTCAGGGGTGTCAGTCTGTAAAACCTGCAGTGAAACCTGCCTCACCCTGCCTGGAGGAGCTGCTAACCTACCTGACACTATTTCATTAGTGTGGTTTTCAATGGAGAGTTTCAGGGTCTAAATGCTGTTCCAGAGTATTTTCTACTCTGCCAAGAATAAAACTCTGAGGAAACACTGAATTTTGTTTTTTAATTTTTGAGCATTAAAATGAATTGATTAATTCATGCACAAATCATAAGCAATGGTCTGCTTTAATCCAATGTTATCCCCATACAACCACTGACTTCTTCCCTCTTGGTCTTTTTTTTTTCAGGGTGGAGTTCCAGAACAAATTCTACTCCGGCCAGGGCTTCAAGTTTGTCCCCTTCTCCTTCGAGAGCATCCTGGAGGGACGATTTGATGAGTGAATGGGCCTCAACCCCTCCATCACGAACAAGCAGAATCCCCGGGTCTCCTGTGTGTGTGTGTGTGTGTGTGTGTGTGTGTGTGCACGATCCCAAATGCAGCCCTCTGTCACCCTCTTGTGGCAATTTGTGATGTAATCTGTAGCCCCTGTGAAGAGTTTTTCCATTTGCATCTATCCTGGGCCTGCTATGGCTGTGGTCCAGCATCAGCACCATGCCGTACTATGGGTTTGTTGCTTGTGCATCACCATCATAATAAAGCCCTACCTGCCAGCGGGCCATTATCGAATGCATTCAGTATTTTACCAGCATGCTTCTAGTTTACCTGTACTGTACTGAACCGTGCACAAAACACATCATACTGTGTAAGGGTGGGGGGCCTCTACCATGGCTACTGCTGCAGCTGTAAACTAGAGTCACAATCAGAAGAGATCAAGATAATCCTTGACAAGAACAACATCATGTTAGTGGTTTCCCAGATTGTCCTCCGTACTGTGAATTGTGGCTCTCCTGTGGTCATTTTGTGTTGTTGTAAAGCACCGAAATGACATTGAAACAATGTTTTTAAATGTCCAGTGAAATGTGTTAAATCTCTTCTAGTTGCTTGCCTTGTTGTGAAAGTTAACGCAAACGAAAGAACTTAAGAATTGTACTTAAAAAATGTTGTCCGCCGTTGGTTTGTGAAAATGGTTTTTCAACATATTGCATTGCTTTTTTTTTTACATGGTGCTACATGATGGCATAAAAGTGAACTCATTTCCCACAAAAAGGTTATCATTTAGAGTGAGCTGTGGTACACTGAAATATATGTGTTAATGTCCATACAAACAGAGGTAGAGGTTTGACACGCATTAACAATCCTGTTAGTCTGATAATCGAAATGATTGATTGTGAATTATATCTTGATTTCAAGTGTTCAGATGAAATGTGATCAACTCATGCACGCGAAACAAGAGGGCCTCTAAACAACAAATGTAATTATCGCTGTTCAGTTACGGATGGTATTAAAAGAGTGAAATTGATGACCTGTCAGTAGGTGTTTGTACATGGCAGCCGATGTGTTTGTGATCAATAATAAACAAAGACTTGGGGATTCACCTTGCGTTGTGTTTTACATTAGATTTTTTTCTATGCAGTCGTTTTAACATTTTGTCATACAAGCTTTCTCTCCACTGCGTTGTGGTTGAGCAGGCTACTCCAGCACATGATGAGGGTGAACTCCACTGGGATTGGCAGTATGCTATTTTGTTGCGCGGAAGGAACAATGCGACTTCTAGAAAAAGGGAAGCAATCAAAAGCTTTGCTGCCAAGCCACTCCACCTACTTTCCAATCTCCCCTCTCCATATGGCTGATTGTTGGAAACAACAATCTGTTAAGACAATGCAAGAATTGCAGGCTCCATGATGTGTACTTGTTAGACTATACCTGAGAATTCATAGGCTTGAGTGGGTGAGTGGGTCATGGTGACAGATGGGGTGGTGGTACAGTAGTATCCTCAGCTTTCCAGAGAAAATCTAACTTAATTGGGGATTTTCTCCATGGGCCAATCAGTAAGATGCATCATTGCTCCAACTTTCAGCCAATGTGATTGCTCTAGCATGAAACATTTAGGAATTAAGCTTCCCTTCCTGTTTGCGCATCTTAGTCATCATCTCTGTTTGTGCATCCATCAGGCCAAACAATTTAAAAAATATCAAAATTCTGTGAAAGAGGCATGATGGAGGAAGTTCAAACATGCTGTGTGTAAAATATGGTAGAGTTTGAGTCATCATGGCCTGATGGTGGTGCTATAGGGAACAACCTGGAGCGCAATAAGAATAACAGTACATAGAAATGGCATTCATTAGTTATACAAAATAAACACTATTAAAGCCATTATAAAGTCACTTTTTATTAATTTATTTCCATCTTCACCAATTACACCGATTGCCGGTGTGACAACAATGCACCTCCTTATTCTGTTGATACATTTGATTTTGAGGTTATTCTCCTCATAAATGCAGACCAAATTCAAACACAGACACATGTTGGGCATGGGAACATACTGATTCGAAGTCACAGTGTGCTCAAATTAACGACATAACCAAAGTCGATTAACTACACAGTGTATAGCACGCTCAGCACTGAACAAAATTCACATATTTGTTTGATTTGTTTGACAGAATACACTGCCGTCTTAACACACTAAAAGCATAACAGTTTATCAAAGTCACTCTTCTCCACATAGACAGAGCCAGTGATGTTATACTGCAGGTCCTTCCAGTTAAGAAGGTTCCCGTGAGTGAAGGCGTAACCATCCATGTAGAACCGGATTTTGCAAGGAGGGAGGACGTTGTTCCAGAAGTGGACGTCTGTGATGTCCCCTACGAAGGACTGACTCTCGTCAAAGCCTCCACCATACGTGTCCTGTTCTTGACCCCGAATTATACTGGGCCTTTCGTTTATAGTGATGTTGGGCTTCAGCAACTTCCGAACACTGCGCTTTCCATTGACCCACACCATAGCCAGCCCGCTGGTGGAGTCCCAAGTCCAGCAAACTGAGTTCCAGTCATCAGTGTCGTCTGGCAGCCCGTCAACATCGAAGATCTGTAAAAGATTAGTACGAGACCAGAGATTAGGATAGGAACAAGTACATACCATCTGCACTGTGAAAATGCCCAAAATGCCCAAAGGATTCATGAGGTCTGGTCAATTTAGGATTGTGTGATCATAAGATTGGTAGCAATCAGGGGTGGAGTACCAAAATATCAAAGCACTGCTATTTTGCTGAAATTTTACTTAAGTAGAAGTATACTGGTGTCAAAACACAAGTAAAAGTAAATAGTGGGGGAGATGTATAATATATGTATAATATGTCCCTTGTGCCTGGATGGATGTGCCTCTCAGGAAACTGAATCTGATTTAAGAAAACGCAATTTGAACTGGGAAATCCAATTTCAAAATCATAGCTAAAAGTTAAATTAAATAATGATGATGTGGCACTCATCTCTTTCCAACCCCACGTTGCCAGAAATGCTCATGCCTTTAAAAGGTTGGTACTGTTTATATGAAACACAGTACAGAAGTTCAGAGGACACATTATCAGTATCTGGAGAGCTACTTTTGGGTCCAAAGGCTTCAATAGAGATGTGGTGTTAAATATTAAAAAATGTTAGTGCAACACACATCTCAAAAATACAACAGTGTTTTAGGGCCACCGTTTAGAAATAAATAATATAAGATTTTGAGGAGATTAAAGTCCTAATATTTCGAGAATCATCTCATAATAGGCCTTTTACGAGAATAAAGTCATAATGTTATGAAAATGAAGTCATAATATTAAGAGAATAAAGTCATAATATTTTGAGAATAAACTCATAGTGTTATTACAAAAATAGATTTTTCGAGAATAAAGTTGTAATATTATGTGAATAATGTCATAATATTGTGAGAATAAAGTTGTGATATGATGTAAAAAGTGTCGAGTAGCCTAATGTAAGCAGAAGCTTCATTGTTACAATGGAAGTGGACGATTTAGTTAAATCATACTGCATTCAGTGGACTCTGAATATCATGTTTTTATTAACAAAGAATGCAGCAATCACTTTTTGGCAAGTGCCTTTTATGGGTTGTAGGCCTATTGCCGCTTTAAAGATATTTAAACTTGTAAAAAGGACTGGATTGGTTATAATTTAGTGCACAGAGCAGGTAAAATTATGTAGAGTCATAAGGATAATTGTAAAAGAGATCATGTCTTTATTTTATATATAACCCATCTGTAAATCATGTTAATTACAGTCTAGTTTCCAAACATAAACAAGGATATTAGACATACTAAACACATAACATTGTAAACGGAGGGCAATCAGTTTTTGGCGAACGATCACTTTTTGGCACGACACCGGGGCAGACTTGGACGAGCTGGTCTGCCTGTCTTCCAGGACACGAACCAGCTCATTCAAGTCTGCCCCGGCGGCATCCTCTGGGACATCCTGTCTGCCCCGCTCTCTCTCGCCAGTGACAGAGTCTTTTGCTGTCCATTCTTTGTTAATAAAAACATGATATTAAGAGTCTACTTTTCTCCTTTTTGGCTTTTTTGGGATAGGGTTTACATCCTTTCACTCTGTGAAAGTTGGCCACTCTGTCCCGGGACGTCTCACCTTGGCGTTCGGCATAACCTCCACAGAGAAAGGCCAATAACAACAGCAGCCTCTTCATCACCTCTGACTCGTAAGCTGTCACGCAACAACAAGCTGTCCAATCACAGGAAACTGATACCACTAAAGAGTTTCAGCAATTTCCCTGTAAATCCAAACTTGTGACGTTTGTCCGTTGGTCTCTTGCAAATATTTGTTTTTTAAATGGGTGGAAAGACTTCTGGCCAATTGCAAAGCAGCTGTTTATATTCGTATGACCTCTCCTATGACCTATTGATTCTTTTTTTTTTTGACAAATATATTTATTGGCATTTTTTTTTTTTTTTGCACAATCATCCCACCCCATCTCCCTCCCTCACACAAAATTCCCCAAAAATAACGCAAGTAACAACAATAATAAAATAACAGACATTAGTGAACCAAGTAAATAACAAACAAAAATATTAAAAAAGACAAATACATAAACAAATCAAATTAATTAAATGGATATAAGAAGCATATTACATGTAACATGAGTTATAAAGCCGGCATACAAAGGAAGCATCACATCATACATCTTTCATACTCCCTCATCGAGGTTGCATTTAGTTATTTTCCAAAAAATGTATGAATTCCCCCCATATTTTATCAAAGGTATCAGGCCTTCCTTTGATAGCAAAGGTTAATTTCTCTAAGGCAAGGCATTGAGAGAGGTTATTCAACCACTGACCAATAGAGGGTTTTTCTGGGTTTTTCCAAAAGACAGATATTGTATGTTTAGCTTGAAGAAGAGAGAAAACTCAGAGAACAGACCAAGAATACACAGTTTTGGACATTCTGTTAGTTTGGCTGAGACTATTTGTGATAATGTGTCAAGTACATCTTTCCAAAATTCTTTGATCCTTGGGCAATCCCATAAACAATGAAACAGTGTTCCCTTATCAACATTACATTTCACACATTGGTCTGGATATTGATTCATTTTTAAAGGAAAGGATAGAAATCATTACCAAAGAGTGGGGGCATCAGTTTACTAAGCCCTAAGATGTGGCAAAATGTCTGCATCTAGTGTTTTTTATATTGACTCAATTTCTGAGGGCATACTCTACATATGACCGAGATGACCTAGATATTATTTGGTCAATGTGATCATTAATTAGACATAGGTTATCAAACTATTAGCTTAGAGCGAACATTAGTCCTGAATGCTCCCCTTGATGTGACTTTTATTAGATATGGCTTCCAAATAGATTAGATTCCAATTGATGGCCATGTCTAAGAATTAGATTCTAGTAGAAGGCCAAAAGGGCACCAGAATTCGCTACAAATCTAGAGAAAGTTGGAATCAGCAACGTTAGAAGTTTTGCTTCTCTCGTCCCTTTGGTTTCCTTTGATAGACAGCAATCGCTGGTTGGTAAACATGAGCGTGCTGTGGTGCAGTTTACTGATGTCACCTTACATGACTTCTGGATACCTCATGCTGCCATTTGGGGTCGCCTCAAAGGCCAAGGTTACCTGGTGTAGCTTGGTTGTTTTCAGTGGAGAGTTGTAGTGTCACATGAGGGTCTAAATGCAGTATTAGTGGCTTTTCCACTCCGCCGAGGATAAAACTCTGAATACTTGTATTTTGTTTTTGAATTTCAGAGCATGAAAATTGAATTCCAGCACAGCAATTTTGTATTTTAAGGTCTAAAATGAGCTTATAAAGAACAACAATTACCTACAATTCTATGAAAAATATGGTTTATATGCAAGAATTACATTATAGTTACAGTTTCTTCAAGCCAAGGTATCATCAAATATTTCCTGTGATGATCAATGTTATGTTACATTAATTAAAAATAGTTTTAACATCAAGTCCTTTCATACTGGTCCAACTGTCACGGCTCTGGCCGTGGCTCCAGTTTTTCCCTATGTTTCTCTGTGTTCCCTGCCTCCCTTGTGTATCTCCACTTGCCCTGTCTGTCTCTCACTGTCAGTCTGTGTGTGTGGCTTGGGTGTGGCTCCCTCTCCTGGTTCCTGTCTCTCTTCCACACCTGCCTCCAATCCACTCATCAACCCAGCAGCATAAAAACCCCGGCTCTTCACCTACTCTTCGCCAGATTGTTCTTCCAACTCCTGTGGTAGCCATGCTCTTGGCAGTGCTAGGCACTTATGGTTCTCCCAGTGTTACCTGTTACCTTTACTAACTGTATTCTCCTGTGTCCAGGATTCCCTGAGCCCTCTACCCAGTTTGTTTCCTGGTTCAACCAATAGATGATAATGTCATTGCAGTACTGTACATTGTGCACTGTGCTTTGCCTGGCACGTGCCACTTTGCTATGTAGTCTCTCAGTCGTTAAACTACCTCCTCTGTGTTTTTCCTGATCTTTATCCTGAAAGTGATTTGTCTTCTTCGCAAATTAGTTTGACCACTTTGAATTTCGTAGCAAAAATATCACGTCGGCACCAATACAATGAACTACACAAAGGAACAACATAACGCTATTGCTGATTGCCTATTTCACAAGAGACAACCAATCAGATAGCTTCTACTTTAGGTGAGCTGTCGGCTGTCTTGTGAGCTCTTGGAGTCCTGCTGATTCATGGCTTTGTCTACATGCTATTTTGCTCCAACTGTCATCAAACTGTGCAAGTAAGGTAGCAGTTATGGCCTTTCAAAGTTAGAAAATGTTGATCTTTAATTATAGCATCCCAATCAGGCCTGAAATGCCAGAACAGATTGAATCCCCTCTGGGAGAAATGGTGACAAAAAATATTCCTGAGTAGTGGGGGACATTTGAAAGCTATCCATGAAGCTATCCATGAAGCTAGCATGAAGCAATTAGGAATCAAGCCCTAAAGCCCTTCCAGCTGCATCAGGCCAAAAAAGTTATAAATATAAAAATTCTGTGAAAGAGGCAGGAGTCAAATTTGTAAAATAAATTTTTTAAAAAGGTCCTTTTCAGAACTGTCAAAATAATAACCCTATGGTCAAGCATGGTGGTAGAGTGTCCTGGTCTGGGCTGTTTTTCCTCCTCTGGACCTGGACGACTCAACATCATTAAGGGACCCTTGAATTCTGAGGGAAACCAGAGAAGTCTTGAACAGAACGTCAGGCCATCAGTCTGAGACCTGAAGCTGGGCTGAAAGCGGCTGTTCAACAAGACGATGATCCAAAGCATTCAAACAAAAAAGTAAAGAAAAAGAAAAAGAATGGAATTTAGGGATTACAAGACATTGTTTGGTAAGACCTGACGACCTTGTAGCGCTGACAGGAACAACAAAGAGAAACTGCAACATTAAAATTATCCTTCACTGGAACTAAGGGGCCAAGCCCAAACCCTGAAAAACAGCCCCAGACCATTATCCTTCCTCCACCAAACTTCACAATAGGCACTATGCATTCCGGTAGGTAGCATTCTCCTGGCATCCGCCAAACCCAGATTCGTCCATCAGACTGCCAGATAGTGAAGCATGATTCATCAATCCAAAGAACACCACTGCTCCACTGCTCCAGAGTCCAGTTGCGGCGTGCTTTACACCACTGCAACCGACGCTTGGCATTGCGCATGGTGATGTGAGGCTTGCGTGCAGCTGCTTGGCCATGGAAACCCATTTCATGAAGCTCCCGACGCACAGTTCTTGTGCTGACGTTGCTTCCAGAGGCAGTTTGGAACTCTGTAGTGAGTGCTGCAACAGATTGGCAATTTTTACGCACTACGTGCATCAGCACTCATTGATCCCGCTCTGTGATTGCGTGGTCTACCACTTTGTGGCTGAGCTGAGCCCTTTTTGATGAAAAGGTGAGGGCCTTTAGGGAAGGAAATAGGGAGGAGCAGAAACGGGTGCAGAAGGAGCTGAAGGTGAAGATCAGGGAGAGCAAAGACACCTACGGGAAGAAGATGGAACACAACCTGCAGCAGAACAGCATGAGAGAGGTGTGTTCTGGCTTGAAAACCATCACTGGCTACAATGTGTCCAGCCAATGGATGGGAACCAAGCCAGGGCTGACGAGTTTAACCTGCGACAGGTTTAAAGCGATCTGACAGTCAGCCTTGGTCGCCACTAGTCCTTTGACATCGGCTTGGCGTGTCTGAGCCTAAAGACCCTTGCCCAACCATCCATGCAGGCAAGGCAGCAGGCCCTGATGGCATCAAACCAGGACTCCTCAAGGCATGCGCAGACCAGCTATGTGGAGTTCCAGCACATCTTCAATCTGAGCCTGAGCCTTGAAAGGGTCCCACTGCTGTGGGAGACTTCCTGCCTGGTACCTGTACCTAAGAAAGAGTGTCCCAGTGTCTTGAACGACTACAGACCTAAGGCATTGACTTCCCACATTATGAAGACCCTTGACAGGCTTGTGCTGGCTCAGTCCTGCAGTTTGCCTACCAGGCTAACATTGGAATGGAGGACGCCATCATCTACCTGCTTCATCCGGCCCACTCCCATCTGGACAGGGCTGGCAGCACCGTGAGGGGCAGAAATAAAGTGACAAATTATCGGGACGGTAAAATATTCAGCAATACAACAATATCACACAGGCATTATGGCAATATCACACAGTTACATGTTCAGCCCTGCGCAGCAATTATATACACAGATGTAAATATAGTGACATGGGTCTTGTGTGGCCTGGTCTGAATGGTGACAACCCGGTTTATTCCCGGGACAGTAGTTTGGTCTGAATGGGTCCAATGGGAGTGTTCAAAACCTGTGTAAATCCTGGGATTTGTGTGTGAAAGGGGTATGACTGGAAGACCACAGTATGTGAGGCTGCAGGGCAGTGTGTCAGATCTGGTAGTTAGTAATACGGGGCCCCCCAGAGGACATTCTACACATCTGACTGTTATGGCCCTGTGGCCTGGGTGTAGGTGTGTGTGTTCTGTTCTGCCTCGTTTCAGGTTCCGCCCTCTTCCATCCTGCTCATTGATGGCACCTGTGTCCAATGATGAGCTGGCTGGGATAAATACCTGAGGAGAGCTGCAGTCGGGGCCAGTGGGCCATTTTGGCAGTGTGTGGAACTGCGTGTGACAAGTTTGCCAGATACCTTTGAGAGACTTAGACTGCAATCGTCAGACCGGCTCCTCAGTGCGAAGGAGCTCATTTTATATTGGAGTTTATTGAAGTCCTTTTGGTGGTTTTGTGTTTTGTAAATAAATACCCTTAGTTTTGACAATCTTATCAGTTTTCCCGTTCTTCCTTCATCCCAAACATCAACGGTTACTCCCCTCAACCCCAGCAGTTACCGGGGACGTAACACTGACTTTAAATACAATTTAGAGACATGCAACTTGGAGAAGTTTTTGGATGACTCTGAGGCACCAATCAAAAGCCGGAGACACTAACAGGATAGACAAACTGCTGAGGAAGGCGGGGTCTGTCCTGGGGGCCAGCCTGGACCCAGTGAAAGTGGTGGCTGAGAGGAGAATGTTGGTCAAACTGCTGGTCATCATGGACAACATCTCTCACCCAGTTCATGACACTCTTCTCCCTTTTCCATTGGCGTGGGTACGGTTTGAACCCAACCAATGTGCACCTGTGTTCAGAACACCGGATCAGAGCACGGTCCGAATTGTATTTCCATTACTTTGGGCAGCACAGGTGAAGGTGTGGCTTTCATGCATTTGGGGAAAGGGGAGGTTTTTTCCTCTGTCTCTGCAGAATGTGCCATCTACACTATTTAAATTTGAAAACAGTGTTTCTTTTTGTGTGTCGTTTTAATAAAGCTCCCTTTTCGGGGGTTGAAACCACTGGCGTAGTGTGGATGGAAGACCAAAACGTAGAAATTAGTATATAATAAGCCTGCTTAAAGCGAGCCGACCCACGCTAATGAAAAGGCAGAGGAGCACATTCAGCAGCAGACTCATCCTGCCTCGGTGTACCACGGAGCAACATCGGAGGTCCTTCTTGTCCACGGCCATCAGACTTTACAATTCATTGCTGTAATAACCATTACCCCCCCCCCCCCCCCCCCCCCTCACTTTTTGCACATTACAATTATTTTTCTTTTACACTGAGCATTTGTATATTTTTGTAGATAGGGTTAGGGTTATACATATATATATTTTTAAATTCTTTATTTTGATTATTCCTATTGCAATTTTTATTCTTTGTTGTGGCTGCTGTAACAAAGCAATTTCCCCCCAGAGATTAATAAAGAACTTCCATTGTAGTGGAAATATCAATAACTATGTCCTTTTATTTATTTATATATTTATATGTATATATAGAAGAGCTTAGAAGTGTTGCAATTTGGCAACCAAGGACTTCAACTTTTGGTAGTGTGTTTAGAATAGTATGTTGTTTTTATTTCTATTTTTTTTAAATACATGCTCCACTACTGATGCAAACGGAATTTGTTACAAAATTGGAAGCTTTGATTGATTGATCAATTAAGATTAGCCAAACAACCATGCCAGCAGTAACTACAAAATGTTCATCTTAACTGCAAACACTTGCAATCATCGCAAACACTGCAAACACTTGCAAACTCGCTGTGCAATCATCCACCTTTGTCCTGGGAGTACAAATACTCAATCAGCAAATAAGGAAACCATTTGTCCTGAATTTGGTTTGAACATTGCCCTAGCACTAACCATTAAATGATTCAGCAAGTTTATTCACCTCATGTTTTATATTGCGTGATCATATGATGATCATCTTTGAGACCTAATTCCAAGCCATCTTTATCTTTTCGAAAATATTGCCATCACGTGAAAGATTCATCACAAGACAAAGGTCTGCTAACTCAAGTTTCCTATTAAAACTGGTTTTACTTGAATCCTCGCCTGTGATTGGCTGTGAATAATATTTTCGTCGACAGCCCCGTCTCTGATTGGCCGGCAGGGTTTCAGTTGACCGGCGCTTCCTGGTTGCCCGCATATGAAGCAATAAACTTATTTTTAAATCGCTTAAATGACTTAAGAGGGGCTCAAAATGTCACCCAAGTGCGGTTGCAGCCTAGCGTTGCTTATTATAGGCTCTCTTATTGTAACGGCACATTGCAAATTTCCTACTCTAGACCATCTAAAACCAAAAGCCAGCGACAAGACACAGGGACAAGCAGTGGTCGAGCTACTGAAACGCCTGCTTGGGAACAGGTCTACGGAGTTCATAGTATCAGTCAACCGGAGCCTTTCCAACGACAGCCTGGATGTGTGTGAGCTCCGGTCCACCAAAAATAACAAGATCGTAGCCACAGGCAGCACCGGGGTGGCCGTAGCGTCCGGCATATATAACTACTTGAAATATTTCTGCAGCTGCCATGTTTCTTGGTTTGGTGATCAGCTGGCTCTCCCTCGGCCGTTGCCCCAGCTCACCGGCGTCCTGCGCATCAACACCCAGCACAGGTAAGCAAAGGAGCCACCCCCAGACCGAAACGCAGAGCACCATTCAAAAAAACAATGTTGCTCTAAGTTACAAATATGTGTCGTGCCGAAAATCGACTGTCGAAAAATTGTATCCACCGTCCTATGTGTGATTTTCGGCACAACACCGGCAAACGTTCACACTTCATACAGCAGACTTAAGGCGGTTTACGAATCGTTGGCATCTTCTCTTCAGTTCGGCAAATATCCAATACACAAAGTGCAGTACACAGTGCTTATTTAATGGAAAATCTCAACTTTTCTTATTTGTTCCCCGTTAATAATCATCTTCTTCCGCAAAAATACACCGTGGATGGCAGAGGCAAGCAGCGCGGACGTTGAACGGGGTCTCCAGCAAAAATGAGAAGTAGATTCATTTCACTCATTAGAACCTAGGGTAGTGAGAGGATGTATAAGGGTTGACTCATAGGTTTCACTTCCCCATTGCTGTTATCACACCATTTATAGTAGCCTATATACATATAATTCTGTACCAAGTCATATCCAACAACAAACCGTCTCAGATGGGGTTCCTTGGAATGCAGTGTTATTAAATGGGTGTTGGTGGTTTAATTTCGGTGACCCTGGACACAAAAAGATTTGAGAACTGACCCTGGGGGTCTTTGAGGTTCCAGGGGGTCCCACATCAAAAAATGTAGAAATAGTATGATTTCACTATTGCTTCATCTTGCACATCTTGCAGTCTCAATTGCATTTATTACGGAACATAAAATCAGATTAGATGCCAGACTTTGATTTCTGAGAAACTTTAGGTAAACCTAAACAGAAAATTAAAATAAAAAATAAAACATTGGCTCAAGCCTGAGTCATATGATTGTTCTTTTCACACTAGAAAAAACAGTCCCTATCATGGTGACCTACATCTGCAAGAGGCAGGTGACTCAAAAGGCTCTTTGCAGTTTTTTAATACCCATTGTTTGTGTAGCTTGTGTGTCCTGTGAAACAACAATGACAATTTATTTCCATCAGCAAAGCGTCTTGGAAAATGCTTGCCAGCTTCCTCCAGTGGCAAGCAGTTTTGTTATTGTCTCTGTGTTTGTTATTGTCTCTGTGTGTAATGCTGCTGCTGCACTGAAATTTCCCAGCTTGGGATTAATAAAGTACATCTATCTATCTATCTATCTAAGCCTTAGAACCTTAGACTAGATAGACGGCATTCCTGTCAAAATCAACATTACTGGATGGCCATTTGTCATGGAAGCTAGCATTGGTCAATTGCATGAGACCCACAGAGTTGACCTTCTGAGTCTCGATTCACTGTCCAGCAAATGAAATGATGTACAACCCCCACTCCTGCAACCCAAAAAAAAAAAAGTCTCGGCCCCTCTGTTGCATTACAGCACAGCAACCATGAGTGCATGATAAATGGTGCATTGTCAAACATTATTCATTGTTTACTGTGGAAACTTGTGCCACGGCATGGCCCTTTTTAAAGGACCCTTCCGTTCAATTATCTCTGGTGCATTAGGTTTGCGTCAGCTCACCCCAGTTATGTCATGTGCACAGTGGTTAGATTGTAAAAATCCATGGCAAGCATGGCACAGTTTTTTCCCATGACTACTTAGTGGTGAAGAGCATGTCATGGCTGGGTATGGGCATATATCAGCTACAAAAGTGTGCTTTTCCAAGTGTTTTTTCTCATATATAGCTTCAATATATCATTTAATTTAATATACATTTTCTAATTGTATAAGTTATAGGTTATAAAGGCATGTGAAATGTTACCGAAACACACAGAATTTCTTTCCCACTAATTTTTCACATTGGTGTGCATGACGGACTGCCCTTCAAAGCCAGATGTTTAACCAAAGCATGCTGAGTTTTATTTGTCATTTAATTTCTCTTATCCAATGAAGTTGTCTTTGCTTGGCATCTTGGGTTGTTTTTTGTTTGATTTTTTTGCTTCTTTTGAGGTGATTTAGATTTAGGTTTTCATATTGGACTTGCAACAATCTTCTCCTCTTCTGTGTATTCTGTGTGTTTCTGTGTTTGATCACTTTGAGAACAAAATAGACAAACTAAATGTGTGATTTTCTTCTTTCTTTTTTTTTTTTTTCACTGTCCAGATTCCGCTACTATCAGAACGTATGCACCGTTAGCTATTCCTCTGTGTGGTGGGACTGGCCACGATGGGAGAGAGAGATTGACTGGATGGCCCTCAACGGCATCAATCTGCCGTTGGCCTTCACTGGCCAAGAGGCCCTGTGGCAAGAGGTAAGAGCACACCAGTGTGACCAAACATAAAATGTAAAACAAATCCTGACAAATCCACTCTAAAACACTTTTTTGTTAAAAATAAAAACGCTATCGGCGATGAACCTTACATTTCTGGGTGTATTTTTCTTATTCCCATGGGTATAAGAAAAGATGCACCAGTATTTTCTTATTTATTAAAGAAAAAACGTGTAGCTTGGGCTAAAAACATTTTTAGCCTAAGCGTTTTTCAGAGCAAGTCGAGGAAGAAGGTAAAGGAGAGGGGGAAGTGATTTAGAGGAAAGAGGAGGACATGAAATATTACGAGAAGACATATGATGCAATTTCATAAGCCGGGAGAGAAACTTTCTTAACAAGTCTAAGTTGTCTCATTGACCATTTCTTAGATTTAACACTAAGAAGCACATGCATGATGGGCATCGGTATAGTAGTGCAGTTTCTTGAAATATGCAACAGCATGTAAACATCAAATTAATCTCCTCTTTTAGGTTTACCGTGCTCTTGGTTTGACCTCGTCGGAGATCGAAGACTTCTTCTCTGGACCCGCTTTCCTTGCCTGGAACCGTATGGGAAACATGTTTGAGTTTGGCGGGCCTCTACCGCAGTCCTGGCATGTGAAGCAGCTCTACCTCCAGGTACTAGCATTCCCTTGCTCGTCATGCGATTTTAATGTCACATTTAAAGCTGTGAATATATGAAAGATCGTTCCAGGATGAGATATCAAAATAATTGCTGGTATGAAAGGAAAGCACCTCGTGCTCTGCTATTAAAGTTATTAGCCTTCTGTAGGGCTTTTACAAAATAGTTAGATTTGTGAGGATGAAGTCATCTGTGTTTTTGAAATATTCACTGGTGATTTTAAAGTTTTCTCCCCCAAAGTGGTTACATGGTGATTTGAATGAAACCCTTAATTTTCTCTGCAGTTTAAAATCTTGGAGCGAATGAGATCCCTCGGCATAATCCCTGTTCTGCCGGCCTTCTCCGGGAATATTCCCAAAGGAATACTCAGGTGAATCTAATCACTCACTGAATATTGCTACCTGTCCCTGATGGTTGTCAGAATTTTACAATTTGAAATTTTTCTACTGTGTACAGACAATGCACGTGTCACACATTTAAATGTAGACTATCAAAGAGTATTAAATATAATAAGCCATATAAATAAATGGCTCCATAGGAATTCTTAGGAAGGGTCATAAAGTTGGGGTTCTACAAAACAAAGAAAATTCAAGGTATTGCCTGTTCAGGGCATTCAAGTTTAATTTCCTCCTTTTTGTGTTTCAGTTCCCTGTTTAATTTTCCCTATTTCAGATAACCGCCCTATGAGGATATGGCTACTGATAACCACCAACATTAGTTCTCACATTATACATTGGTCCATACAGCCACGCAGAATGCAGTGCCAAGTTGATATTTCAGCCAAAACCTTTGCGTCATTGAAGTATTCCTTGTTTTTCAGGTTGTATCCCAAAGCAAATGTAACCAGATTGGGGCCTTGGGCTCAGTTCAACTGCACCTACTCATGCTCCTACATGTTGGACCCCCTCGACCCCCTTTTTCTTCAGATCGGTTCCCTCTATCTGTCTCAGGTGGTGAAACAGTTCGGTACTGATCACATCTACAATACAGATGCCTTTAATGAGATGATTCCCCCTTCCTCCGACCCCGCTTATCTGTCTGCCATCAGTCGCTCTATCTTTGCCTCAATGACCTCAGGTGAGAAGTACTGGGTGACTGTGCAGTAAATGTATATGGTTAGCATTGCAAGTTGTAAATGTGATAGTGGTTCTTTGAAAGCTGACTACTCAGCAGAAATTCTGGGTTTCAAGTACAATAATTGCCCTAGTTTCATAACCCAGGGTTGACCTGCTGGCCAATTGTCTTACACAGACAGTTCCCCTCGACCCCACTCCTGTTTTCCAGCCATGTTCAAGAACTGTCCTTTTCTTCTCCCTCATTTAAACCTAATTTTTCTCCCCAGTTGATACTCAGGCAATTTGGCTGATGCAAGGCTGGCTGTTCTTTAGTGCCGCAGAATTCTGGAAGCCGGCCCAGATTAAGGCTCTTCTGCATGGAGTGCCCCTTGGCCGAATGATCGTGCTGGACTTGTTTGCAGAGACTGAGCCAATTTTCTCCTACACTGAGTCCTTCTATGGACAGCCCTTCATCTGGTGCATGCTGCAGAACTTCGGGGGCAACAGTGGTTTCTTTGGCACGGTGGAGAGCATCAACTCGGGGCCGTTCGAAGCCCTGAACTTCCCCAACTCCACCCTGGTAGGTGTAGGCATGACACCTGAGGGTATTGAGCAGAATCCTGTGGTGTTTGAATTGATGACTGAACTGGCTTGGCGCAAAGAGCCAGTTAATCTGGCCAAGTGGGTGTCATTGTATGCCATGCGGCGATATGGCAGCACAGATGAGAACTTGACTGCTGCATGGAGGCTTCTGTTTGCCAGTGTCTACAACTGCACCGTGCCGCATTACCGAAACCACAACCACAGCCCACTGGTGCGCCGGCCTTCATTTCACTTAAACACTGGCCTCTGGTATGACCCGGCCGACTTGTTCAAAGCATGGAAACTGATTATGGAGGTGGCCCCATCTCTCATGTCCAAAGAAACCTTCAGATATGATCTGGTGGATGTGACACGGCAGGTCTTGCAGGTTCTTACGTCAGTATTTTACCTGGATATCGCAGAGGCATTCCAGAGCCAGAAATTGCCAGAGCTTCTGATTGCAGGTGGTGTCCTGGTGTATGACCTCTTGCCCGAGCTCAACCTTTTGCTGTCTAGTGACCGCAACTTCCTTCTGGGGACGTGGCTGGAGCGGGCACAATCCTTAGGCCTGGATGAGAAGGAGGCGCACCTCTATGACATCAATGCCAGAAACCAGATCACTTTATGGGGTCCCAGTGGTGAGATCTTGGACTATGCCAGCAAAGAGTGGGGAGGCCTGATGGAGGACTACTACGCCCAGCGATGGGGCCTCTTCGTCAACACCTTGGTGGAGTGTCTGGACAGCGGACGGCCATTTAAGCAAGATGCCTTCAACCAGGCCGCCTTCCAGATAGAGATGGGCTTCGTTTACAATGGCAGGAAGTACCCTACCAAACCTCAGGGAGACACTTATGAGATTGCCCACAGGATCTTCCTAAAATACTACCCACAGGCCTTGAAGAGACTATAGTAATTGCAAACTTCTTTATGGAAAGACATCATCACAGCAAGAAGAATGTCTCCCTCCACATCTGGTTTTCCACCCGGGATCCCAAAACATTTTGCAATAGAAAATAGTAACAGCCTATAAATAATAATAAACAGGAACAAACAATCTGTTTGTTTTGCACATAGAGTAAAATCAGAAGTGCGTAGCTGTGCATATTCTCTAAAAAATATATTTTAAATTCAAATTTGCAGTGATCAAATATCTAATTTGTCGTTATGAAAGAGGAGGAAAAGGGAAATATGACATATAGATATGTTAATCGCTCATTGTGGATGACTGTGAAGGGTCATTCTTAGATTGGGGTGCAATTTGGCCATCACAACTTTAATAAAATAGATTTTCCTTGTTAAATGTTTTATCGCTTAAAGGGGAATTCTGGTATTTTTAAACCTGGGCTCTATTTGTACATATTTGTCATTTATACCGCAAAATGGGTACAGAACGTTTTGGAATTGCTCCAGTAGATCGCCACATTCGGCAGTCTCGAAACAGGCTGCTATGGCTGCAACGTAATCCGCAGGGGCAAGTGTGCCGATCAATGTACGTCCACTAAAAGTGCTTGTTTTTTATTATAACTCAGATTGTTATTCCTGTGTCTGACAAGTGTCTGACACAGGAATAACGGATTATGGAAAGCTATAGAAATAGACCTTTTTTTAACCAAAAACCTTTGTTTATTGTGCCTATTTTGCAGTATAACTGACGAATTTGTACAAATAGAGCCCAGGTTTAAAAATACCGGAATTCCCCTTTAAATGATGTGTTTGACTTGTAGAAAAAGTATCTGCTTTTTATAATTACATTTTCTTGGAGATCTTGTATCCATTACTCATTTACCAAGCCATTTATTGCGGTTATTTCTTATCTTTAAAAAAAAAGAAAAGAAAAAGATATTGAGTAAAACAGAGGACATCATCTTTTTTTCTCCATTTTTCTTAAACTGAATAAAAAATTTTTTTTTTTGCATTTTGCAATGTAGGTTTTTTTTTCCGTTAGCATCAACCCCTTGTTACTGTTTCAGTAACCACACAGATATGCTTGATATTGTGTAAACAAAACAGGTAAGACGACAGGCCATTTGGTTCATAGAATTGTTTTGAAACTGAAGCTGATCAACTAGAAACTTTCAGAAAAGGAAGAGTCCTTTAGTGGCTTGGTCCTCCTGATGATCTGGATTCTAGACCATAAGATCCATAACTAACTACATATAGTGCTGAGATGAAATCCATATAGAGATCACTAGAGGTCACTGTCTACTGAGTAAGGACTAGTGGAAACTTGATAGAGCAAAGTATCAAACTACTAAGCAATCTCTGACTTCAAAATCAGCAAATCACTAGAACATTTAATTTACCAGATAAAGTATACCAAAAATGTACAACAAAACAATGAACTGTACTTTAACAACACTTCAAATTGTTAAACATTTACTTATTTAACATGTATCACGATATTTCTAGTTGCCAGATTAAAGATTAAAAACAAAACTTTATTGTCCTATTAAATTTGGGGCTTTAAAAACTTGTCTCCTCACTGGGTCAGCATCATGGTGGGCTCTAGAGCGCCGCTGTAATTCAGGGGCACCTACTAGCCTTAATATTCCTGAAAAATGTATTCATTCAATCTTAACTATATATGTAGTAAAAATGTAAAGGCAACAGGGATTCATATCAGTAAATTGTTTATTGTAAAAAAGCTTACCTTGGACTGAGACTGAGCTAGCATGCTGGGATCCCTTGAGAAATGTTCCTTTTTAGATTTAAGACTGAAGTGGCACCACAATCTAGGAATGAACTCAAAGCTGTTCTGTGATTTAGTGCAGTGCATTTCTTCGGTGTGTGTGCATCTTTACTGTGTTTTTTTGTATTTTTTTGTATGGGTAGTGCATTGTAGAACGCATTGAAGGAACGTGTATTAATTAATGATATTGCATTTCTTTTTTAAACTCATGGGATTGTGCCTGTCAATAGGAAGTTAATTTAAAATCTTGTGCCTTTATACTAAATTTACAATTTACAATCATGCTTATATGGTCAGTGAAATTGGACCATTACACAATCTATTTTCTATAGAAGAGAGGGATTTGTTTAATGCTGACTAATTACTCTGAAATTTGTGCATCAAATCAAATCACATTTATTTGTATAGCCCTTAATCACCGTTACAGTCTCTAAGGGCTTCACAGTGCCCAACATGTGAAAATAATAAATGATTAGTACACGACATCCCCCAGCCTTAGACCCTCACAGAGGACAAGGAAAAACTCACACAAAACCTTATTGGAAAAATTGGGAGAAACCTTGGGAGGGGCTACTCAGAGAGGGATCCCCCTACCAGGACGGTTGGGCGTGCAATAGATGCCGAGTTTGGGCAAGCAGAGTATACACAATATATGAAAGTTCATTTTGGTGGGACATCCAGATCTGATGGGGCGGCATCACAGCAACGGCAACTCAGTCAGCGTCATCATAGGGCTAGGGGACCACGCAGGCGCCAACTCTGGCCAGATAGGAGAACGCAACGCCTGCTCAGTCAGCATCGTCCTAGGAGCGGGGGGACCATGCAGACGGCAACTCTGCCGGCCTGCAGCCTGGAACAGATAGGAGACACACCCACACACACCCATACACACACTCTCACTCACACAGACAAACATGACCAGCGTCAGTGGACAGGAGCAGGTAGACCAGGAGAATAGGACATGTAAACAGGATGCTAATATCCATCGGCAGGACCCTGAACTAGGATGAGCTAACTGGTCTAGTCTTACTCTGAGACGAGACTGAGCCACTCCCTCAAGGCTGGTCAATTGACAGAGAGAATAAATGGGTTTTTAGCCTTGACTTAAAGACTTCGATAGAGCCTGCCTCTCTGATTGAGGCAGGCAGACTGCTACATAGATAGGGAGCCCGGTAAGAAAAGGCTCTGTTACCTGCAGTTTTCTTTTTAACTGCTGGGATAGACAGGTAGCCAGCGTCCTGAGATCTGAGGGCACGTGGCGGTTTATATGGTTTAATCAAATCGGATAAATAGGATGGTGGCACGGTGGCGCAGTGCTTGCACTGCTGCCTCACAGCAAGAAGGTCGTGGGTTCGATTCCCACCTGGTGAGTCTGGGGTGCCCAGGTGGGTTATCTCCCGGTCCTTTCTGTGTGGAGTTTGCATCTTCTCCCCGTGTTCACTTGGGTTTCCTCATGGAAAGAACCCCGTCTAAAAATATCCAGTCGACTGTCCCTGACGAAGACAGCGGCAAACACCTGGAGTTGGTCCCCGGGCGCGGACTATCGTCGGCACCCTCTGCTCCCTGGCCGGCTTGGAGGAAGATCGGTGGGGATGGGATAAGGCAGCAGACCGTTCATTTGACTTGGACACTTAAAGAAATGCGTGTGTGTGTGTGTGTTGTGCGGCCACTTCCCCCTGCATGTGTTCAATGTCGCAATTAAAAAGTCGTTCTGACTTCCGACTTTGACTTTGTAATGATAAGTAAAAGCACCTTAAAGTCACACCTGGCCTGAATGGGTAGCCAGTGTAATGAGGATAGAATGGGTGTTATATGGTTGAATTTCCTAGTTTTTGTCAGGATTCTGGCAGCAGCATTCTGAACCAATTGTAGTTTTTTAGTGCGCCCAGTAGGTAAACCCGAAAAAAGGACATTGCAATAATCGATTCTGGATGATACAAAGGCAAGTACTAAAATTTCTGCGTCTGCCTCTGTTAGCATGGGTCGAATTTTGGCAATATTACGAAGATGATAAAACGCTGTTTTAGTGATCTCCTTAATGTGCAACTCGAATGAGAGGGTAGGGTTGAATTTTACCCCAAGATTTTTAACGTATGGGCTCTGGGAGATTACACAACTATCAAAGTTGAGAGTCGTATTCTCAAATAAGTGTCTATTGTCTAGCTGGTCCCACAATCAGCATCTCAGTTTTGCTGCCATTAAGAAGTACGAAGTTTAGGGACATCCAATATTTGACCTCTGATAGACAGGCCTCTAGTTTTTGGAATTGGGTGTTGTTGGTTGGTTTGACTGGTATGTAAATTTGGGTGTCATCGGCGTAGCAATGGAAGTTAATGCCAAATTTGCAAATGATGCCACCAAGTGGTAGCATATAGATAGAGAATAGCAGTGGTCCTAGGACAGAGCCTTGTGGGACACCAAAGTCGATATTGCAACACTGAGGTCATGTTGTAAAAGACGTGATGTGATCTATCAAGTAGGTAAGACCTAAACCAAGAAAGGGCTGATCGACCAATATAATGTTCAAGACGGTTCAAGAGTATCGTATGATCAATTGTGTTGAAGGCTGCGCTCAGGTCAAGTAGCAATAGTGCTGAGGTTGAGTTGGAGTCAATAGCTAACAAAAGGTCATTGACCACTCTCGTGAGTGCAGTTTCGGTCGAGTGAAAGGATCTAAAGCCAGATTGGAAGGGATCAAGTAGGTTATTTTTTGACAAAAAATCTGTAAGTTGACTCGCTGTTCTGTTCATTCAAGTAATTTGGAGAGGAACGGCAGATTTGAGATTGGTCTATAGTTCTGGAGTACTTCGGGGTCAAGGTTCGTTTTTTTCAGTAGTGGATTGATCACGGCCATTTTAAAGGCAGAGGGCACAATGCTAGTGGAGAGTGACTGATTGATCATATAGAGAATGGAGGGTCCTAGGATAGGGAAAACTTCTTTAAGCAGTTTAGCAGGCAGAGGGTCTAGCATGCAGGTCGTGGGTTTCGAAGACAGTTAGCTTGGTGAGAGAGTCTAAGGAAACTAACTCAAACTGTGAGAAAAGAGATTCAGCCCGGGAAACACCAAGTGGACTTTTCAGGGGTGCGACAGCAACACCAGTAGAGAGTGTACTGGTGATCTTATCTCTAATCAGAGTGATTTTCTGACTAAAAAAAGACATGAAATCATTTGGAGAAAACAGAAAGCTATCAGAGGGGGAGGGATTCCGTGTTAGTTTAGTAACAGTGTCGAATAGAAATTTTGGGTTTTTATTTGCACTGATTAACCTAGAGAGGTGTGCAGTTTTGGCTGAAGAGAGTGCACATTTATAATTTAGCAGGCTATCATTCCAGGCAAGCCGGAAGACTTCAAGTTTGGTCAATCGCCATTTACGTTCTAGTTTTCTACAGGCTTGTTTAAGTGCACGAGTGTCGTTAGTAAACCACGGTGCAAACTTCCTAGCGTGGTGTTTTCTAGTGACTAACGGGGCGATTGAATTAAGCGCGTTGGTAAGGCTAGCGTTTAGTTCGTTGGCGAAATTGTCGAGTGAGCCAACATGACCAGAGAGTGGTGCGAAGAAGAAAACTTGGCAGTTCAGTGCATGGTGGGTGCCTTAGCAGATAACTGTATATCCCTTGAAGGATTTGTTTTGGAGTTATAAAATATATTTTATATATGAATAGCATATTTTATATATGCAGTGCCTTGCAAAAGTATTCAAACCCTTTGACCCTTTATTGTGCTATCAGGTTATTTCAAAACATGGGATTTTTCATCTAGCAATAGTGCAAAAACTCAAAGGGTTTGAATACTTTTGCAAGGCGCTGCATTCTGACAGATATTTCACATAGACCTCAAACAATTTGTGAAAATCATTGCCTGTCATTCAGAGTGTTTATGAAAAGGACATTTGCTTTAATTTAATTACTAATATGTAGATTATAGGATTTGTTTTTCGTAAATTTCAAGAATGAAAAAGGGTTTTACTTTTTTCTTTATTTTAACTGCCAGTGGTGGGGGCAGAACTGATGCATTGCGGAAGGCTGTACCACAATCTATGGGCTGCAACCTCAAATGCATCTCTCTTGTCAAACTTGAATGCTGAGTCAAAGAGCACACCTCAAGTTATATTGATATCAGGTTATGGCATACATACAATTATAAGCTCATCATAAACATATTTAACAGAAGACAATACAAGATGCAGTTCGGTCATTGGAATACATTTTATTAGTAATAATAGTTATTCATCTGCCAAATATATACAGCTTGTTATTGAATCGTCTACATATTGTACAGTTCATTATATGTTTAACATACAAAAAAGTAATAATTAGTAAAGTTCTGAGTTTGAGACATGTACTCTAAAAATGAGGAGTTAAAATGCATGTGTGTGTTTTTGTATTAACACATCCAGATGTGTTAATTGGAGACAATACTATTTCAACACATCTTGTTTGTTTAGTGTCACTAGCAGACATGTCACATATACATTTTGCCCTGTATTTTCTGTAGGGGCAAAGATGACTACATACGAAAAGTTTAATTCCAAAATTACATATTTGATAATATCAACACCTACACTCAAAATTATTGAAAGTCCAAAAAATTAAAACACAAGTAGGCAAGTAGAATTTAAGTCCAGGGTAGATTTTAGAGATGTTTTTTTTTCTTTTCCAACATGATATACACCATTTTGGAAATAAACTTTTCATAAATATTTAGATATACAGGGGGTGATTTGAGGCAGTTAACTCAAATTTCAGGGGTAAAATGTGAGTTTGTTGACATGTCTACCATCTTTGGGTAAGATGCAAGTTTATAGAAGTCAGTTTTTCACCCGACTGCTATGCCACTTAAGTATAATTTACCCGCGCTGTCGTCCAACCTGTGTTAAGACTAATTGCCCACTCTTAAGTGTGTATGTAGATGTTACTTAATTAAGCAACAAAGTCACCGCGTCCCTTCAAAATCCAGAAGAAATCAGAGAAAAGGGTAGTATGATATGGAATTTTTACTCAGATATCCTGAACTTCTCTGGGACTCAAATTGGGGCAAAACCTGCTGGATATTTTTTCAGCATGTGTCCATCCTAACATAACAAGGAGTCTGTGTCAAAAGAAAAGCCTGAGATGTCAGCAAAACACCGCTGAAAAACTGTCTGACCAAGTGCCAAGTGCAGATTAATTGGAGTTTTAGCTATACAAACATTTCTTGGAAATAATAATAATCTTACTGGTTGAGTTAAACCTCAATGGGCACAGCCAAAGAACCACAGTTCTTCTTCTGGACTGAAGTCCAATTAAAAAGGCAAGGAGTAAAAGAGGAGCTAGCTAATATTATGTAGCCTAGCACTCTCACTTAGCTAACTTGTGCTCTAAAATCTGTTGTTCTTTGGCTCCACCCATCAGGATATAACTAATCAGATTATTTCCAATAAATAATTGTATAACTAAAACTCCGATCTGTGCGCTGCATCCCAATTCGATGGGAAAAATCAGGATAAACAAAACAAATTTGCCCTAAATGTGCCCTGCACCTATTGGAAGTGCAAGCAGTACCCAAGCAGCGCCCCATTGAGATAAGTGTTATTTTTCAAAACAAATGTTCATCTGGCCCTCTACCCTTAGCTAAGAGACCAACAAACATTAAGGTTGCTGTAAGCGTCCTTGCTTATACTACTGTAATGGAGTTAAACCCATGCTAAGATAGAATGTGCTTCATGGAGGAAGGGCAGCAGAGCTTTGTAGAAACAGGATAGCTGGATAGACGCCCTCTCAAATGAAACGCAAACAAAAAGCTAAAAAACATAAAATGATTCCTGCTATCAACCAATTCATTCATCAAACAATTTGTTTCATATTTTTATTGTTGCAAAAATAATGGATATAAGATTTGTAGTAGCAGAGGAGTTTTGAATGTTTTGAGTCCCTCTCCTTCTATACAGTGATCATATTCTCTGTTCTGCTTTAGGCTCATTTGTCAGATATATTAAATCCAGTCCTTCAAAATTCAAACACTTTTTAAAAGCCACAATGAGGAATTAAATAGCTTCCACTGCAGGCCAAGTGGGGTAAATAACCCCCAGAACAAAATGTCATAGATTTCAGTTTTGCCATCTTTTTGTCAACAGAGATAATTGAAGTTACAAAAAGTGAATTGCCCTGGCAAACCCCCTTTTCTACAAAGTGGTATCTGATGTCATAGGCAGGCCAAAATGCATATGCACAGCTTTTACACATTGATAACAGTTTCATAAATTCCTGACTGTGGCTTTTGTACCTGAAATCTTCAGTCAGGCATTACATGAAGACACTTAAGTGGATAAAAACAGGAACTTCTCACCCGGAAGAAAAATGCTGCAGGACATCACAGCCATTCAAGAATGTATTTTAAAAGAATGCGGTTATGTTGTTTATGCCAAAATGGATAAAATAGGTGCAAAACTAGTGCTTGAATAGTTTTGGAAAAACGAGTCATTTGCTAAGGTGCATTCCTAGATTGCTTCTTTTTACCTCTACAAGAGTGTGTTCATGATTGTGTTGTGCTCAAAACTGAGTTTTTCTCACTTGTGCCATTTTATGCTGCATTCAGGTCCCATGGGAAAGACAATAGATATAAGCTTCCTACTCGAAACTACAGTTCACCTCTGCTTTCAGGTGGTAAACACTACTTGTGAACTCAGGTCTGGTGACGGATCCCAATTTCTTCAACTTCATGAATTCCTGCAGCCAAATGTAGGGAGTGATATATTCCTTTCAAATAAAATGAAAAATAAGCAGCATTTTTTTCAACGCTTAAGTCTCAAAAAGGCTGATCAGGAGCAACCAAAGGCTAAAGAAAACTTCAATCATGGTGTTTTGACAGCTTCAAAGGAATTTGAACACATAAGTCGCCGCTTTCAACAGTCAAATCAATCAGACGGTTATTCCTCATACAACGTGAATGCAGCACTACATCCCCAACTGAACTAAACCGAATGCTGAAATGTAGAAGAAAGACATAAAATGGCTTTAATTGGGAGCTAGGACCTTAATTGAAAGCAAAGCATTCTGATTGGCTGGGAGAATGGGGTCCTCCTATTGTCACTTACTGCATTTTTCTTCCTGGTCTCTGTTAGGGGAGAGCGACCAATTGGTTCGTTCACAGCATAAGGGAAGAAAACAGATAAATATTGGCTACTCCGTTAGTCTTCAGTGCATAACAGACCAAAAATGATAAAAAAAATAAAAATAAAAAAAAGTCCGCCAAACAAACACACAAAGTCACGTTTAAGTCCCTGGCCTTACTGAATGTAAAGGCAACTCATTTTCTGGCCACAAACTAACTTTTCCTGGCCATGAGAAGTGGACACGTTTTGATTTCAGCCAGAAAATAGAAAAGTAAACAAATTTGTAGAGAATTATGTAGCAAGTTGCAGTTGAGCGTCACACAGGTTCACTGTCGCTGTCTTTGTCTGTTCAATGTAATTTTCAATCCACAGATTTTAAAAAAAAAAAAAATTTTGAAAAAGAAAAAAAAAAAAAAAACTGGTGAAAGAGCAGAAAAGCCACAACACTAGAAATGCACCAATACCACAGTTTAACAGCTACTGACTGTAGAGTTTGACCGATATTTTGGTTCGCTGACTTATCAGATATGGTCGGCCAGTATCGTCCACGTCGGATATGATGTATTTGTTTGTTTGATTAAACATTTATTGTATAATTGATAAATGCTACACTGGTCTAACATCACATTTTCTTTCAGTTTTCAGAGGCTTTTACACCCTGACGAGATGAATGAATGTCGGTGCAAAATATCAGCCATCAGCAACAATCCAAAATATCTGTATCGGCCTTCAAAAACCTGTATCGGTCGAACCCACCATTAAAACTACATATGTGAGATTTAACATCCTTTTATGTGTGCAAAAGACTGTTGCTGCCATATCACCCGCAGCTCTCGGTATCAGATTTTAGTCTCAGGGAAATTCTACGATGCCTAGTAATGACCCCATATCAGACACCGATATCAGTAACGGTGCACCCACACATTATACTTGCAACACTTTGAGGCAAGGGAGGTGGGCAGTGTTACCCAGGCCTCAGCAGGGGGACTGACCAATAGAACAGACTCTTCACTGACTGTACAAAAATAACCGTCCTAATATTAGGCTTCCGCCCCACCTACTGGCATGTCCACCTGCTCAACGATTGTATGTGCTATGATTTCAGTAAGCCCGAAAAGGCTAAAAGGTCTCGTTCTCAAGCCCCCCGAAAAAAAAACTAAGTAGCATTCCAGTATTTTGCGTGGTGATATTTTACTTCTTCGCTAGACGTTTCTGCTGGATCTCTGCCCCAATTGGCTAGCTTACTCATCTCTGGCGTGAAAACGTGACTCGTTGCATGCGTCAACTACAGGCCACTGATAATTCCTGCTGATCACCAATAGAGGTTTGATAGATTACTTAATGCCCATTTAAAAAAAGGTGAAATCAATAAAAGGATCAAAGCTTTCACCTGCATTCGCTTGAATCCTGGTTGGTTTAATTGCATGTAGGTGTTTTTTCATATTTTTAACATTCAGTGCAGACGAAACTGCACACCTACGCTAAAACCAAATGCCTCACTAGTTTTCCAATTACCTCCACTAATAGAATGAACATCAATTGGTGCATCACTGTCTGCAATTTGATCAACAGATCCATTGATGAATGAATGAATCAGCCAAATCAACAACGCCCTGTACAAAAATGCATATGGTTGTTGCCAGTAAAGCAACGACGCGACCAACTAGAAACACAGGGTGGAGTTTCACATGAGTGTAGATTCACAAAGCTGCCAGAATGATCGATAATCAGTGTTCAAAAACACGGAGACAACACGGAGATGAACAGAAATAAGGCAGTGACAAAAAAAGAAGAAGAATAACTCTAACTCTTGTAAACATCTTTCAAAAGACCCCGAAGCTTTCAACCCTCGATTATTCCAAATATGCAGCAAAAAATCATCAAGGTTATTAAACAAGAACAAACAGTGAGAGAAAATAAGATTTTCTAATAGTTCTCTTTTGGTTCAGATTAGAGTGAAATCAGAAGACAACTGATCTAGTTAATTTACACTTTGCAAAACATTCCGGATATTCATATTGTTGACTATACCCATATATTACAAGCTACATAAGCTGTGCATATTATTTTTAGAAATCAAAATCCGGGGACAGCGAGGGATCGAGGACCACAAATTAAAAGCAGATGCAATGTTAGTGTAGAGGAGTTGAAATCTGTGCAAGACGGGCAGGGGTGCAATCGGAAAACAACCTGAAGACCAAGCGGTGCCGGACAAATAACTTCTCAGTGATTACGGGGAAAAAGGTCTTAAAAAAAAACAAATGTTTCTGAGATGACTCAAATCTTTGACCCGCAACACACGAGGTAAGAGAGAAACTGTCAACACACTGGAAAATAGGGTTAGACCAATACGCCGTGCCGATATTGGCCTCGGATATCGGCAGGGTCAGTGTTGCCCGCCGCCGACGGAGGTGAGGGTATCATTTTCAGCAGCTTCGGCAATGTCGGTCTGTAAAAACCTTAAGTCAAACCTGCCTCCCCCCAGCCTTAAGGAGCTACTGACCCACCTAAGACAATTGCATTAGTGTGTCTTTCAAAAGAGAATTTTAGTGTCCCATGATGGTTCTGGGGGAAACACTGAAATATCGGTCTCAGTATCAGCCTTCAAAAAAATCCCATATTGGTCGAACCCTACTAGAAAACCAAACAAATGAGTATTTCAAGCGATGATTAAAAAGTTGCTAACACGAGATTAGTGTTTCCGACGTTTGTCTGAAGTTTGCAAAGACGCTACTTTGGCATTTCCACTCATCTGACCCAAACACAAAGAAAACATTCAGTCAATCTACAGGCAACTTTCAAATCAAGTTTCAATCAAGGCTGTGTCCTCTCTCCCGTCCTACGCTCCTAAGCATTCTCTCTCTTTATGGTCAGTTGATGACAGTCCACTGTCATCAAAGCAGCATATTGGGATTTTTTTCTTCTTCATACAATCCTTACAATCCTCGTGACATACCGTCGCAAACAATGTCACGTCGCCTTGTCGCACCGTGTCATATAACGTATCACTCCTGTCACGAAGAAAACCTATTTTAAAAAAAACAAAACTCAAAACAATTAATTTTACAGGAATTGGGGGAAGAAATTGTTGATTTTCCTGTTGAGGCGCAAAATTATTATTTACGGTTTCACTAACCCAAGAGTGATGGCACTTACTTCCTCAGGAAAGAAAAGCTGAAATTATTAATATTGATAATATATTAATAATTTCAATTTTTTTCTCATCAAATATATATATATATATTTTTAAATCAACAAAACATTTAGGGTCACAAGGTTTTCGCCTGACAACAGTGATATATTCCCATCCCTCGAACATGGGCAGCAAGAGGGGAGACACCAATCTAAATTGTACTTAAACAAAAACATGAACCACAAACCACCACAAACAGGTTTGGCAGCCAAAAGCGTACGTCGATCATTACAACAGCCGTGTTAAAAATGCCACACACTGTCTGCGGAATCGCTGCTTTAAAATTATTCTTTAAAGGGGAAATTCTACGAGATAAGGGGATTAAAACAAAGCATAAACACCTAATAAAATTGTATAAAACATAGTTTGGAACTGAACAACCGGATAGGATGAGGATCGTTAAGAAAGAATAATAGTAGTAATATTAATAACTAAGCTTTTTTTTTTATTACAGTAAATTTACCTGAGTTAGATACCTGTAGAGAGTGGTTCGAAACAACAAAAACACAAAACAAACTAAACTTTTAAGAGTTACACCGAAAACGACGACCCCATCTTAAAAGCGGACATTCCCCCGGGCTGCTTGGTTTGCCCGGATGCTCAACAAATTTGCAGCGACCCTGGGTCAACGAGGTGATCTTGAACGCAGCAGCAGCGGTACTGAGTTGACACTGAGGAATACACAACAGCGAATACAACAATTTCCACAAGGTGCGATCCTGAACAGTGACGAGGCCTTGCGTCATTTAGCGGGTGAGAACGTCACCATTCAAACTCAGAGATGCCTAAAAACGCGGGTGCAAAAATATTGTTGCTCATTAGCAGCAGCATTGTAGAAAAAAAAGTTGCATTTTAGGTAGTAACTGCAGAGCCAACTGGGTTGCCCGATAATTGATTGGATGAGAAACGCGACACCTAAGTCTGAGAAATGAACACTTTTGTTGAGCACTGGGAAACCGATAAGTTGCAGCCTGTGGTTGTGTCCTTGTTTATGGTCGCAATGCCTTCATGGATATGATTAGTGCATAAGGTGCTGCTGATCACAAAGAAAAGGGGAGGGGCCCTCTTATAACCTCCGCTTACAAACGGATGGACAAACACACGCGCTCAACCGACAGACCATCAACTATAGGTGAGATAATGACAATGATGTGATGGTTGATTTGTTTCTCTTCTTTGACGCCCCTCCGAGGGTTGTTTTTTTTAGACGAACATTAAGCAAAACTGTCCCTTGCGTCATTCAAAAAGAAGGGAGTGTTGAAAGTGAGGAGACAGAAGTTCAGCTTTAGAATTGGCAGCAGCTGACGGAGAGAAGGAGGTGAGGAGAACGTCGCGGAGAGGAGGAGTGTGAACGCTCTAGGAGGCATCGTGGAGGATCTGCTCCAGCACTGTCAGCAGGTGTTTGAGGCCATAGATGTAGCCACGGTCGTGGCTGTCACTCGGGAAAACGTGGGCAAAGTCGATCATCCTGACCTCCACCTCTCCGTCTCCCTCTACTCCGTCCCCCCTGCGACCCTAGCATCACTCATCCCTCCTTCTCTCTCCGCCTCCTTCCTCCCCCACCTCCCGTCACCGTCCTCCCCGGCTCCGTCCTCCTCCTCCTCCCTTTCCAGTTGCGATTTGATTCCGTTGCCGTTGCTGTTGTTGCCGCCATGCCTCGCCTGTCTGTGTCCATGGCGAGTTTGTCTTCTTTGTTCGACACTGTGATGTCGTCACCAGCCCCCAGACTTGGCGTTGCCGTGGCAGTGGCGTCGCCAACGTTGCCGTGGAGATGCCCCTTGGCACAGTGTGCTGATGACCGCCCTTCCTGTGGTTGGTGTACATGGCGGCCAGGCTGTAGTCCCATGGCATCGCCACCCGGATGTTGTTGTTGTTGTACTCTTCCACTTCCTCTTCCTGCCCCACCCCATCCCAACTCCCTTTCCCCTTCCCTCCTGCGTCCGCATCACCTGTTGATGATGTCACTGCTGACGACAGCACGGCAGTTTTCCCTGCAGGTGGGCTGAGCGATGGGCTGCTGAGGGGGGAGAGGAGGCGGAGGAGGAGGAGGCGAGGAAAGTAGAGAGGAGGGAAGAGGAGGGAAGGATGGGGTGAGCAGAGGAGGAGAGGAAAGAGGAGAGGAGGAAAGAAGGTGAGAAGAGGGGAGGAGGTGAGGAGAGATGAGGTGAGGAAAGCAGAGAGGAGAGGAGAAGAGAGAAGGAAGGAAGAGAAAGGCGAGGAGAGCAGGTAAGGAAAGAGGAGAGGAGGAAAGAAGGTGAAAGGAGGGGATGAGAGGAGCGGAGACATGGAAGCAATTATGGAGTGGAAAAGGCAGGTCAGTTAATAAGCATGTACACAAGCGGTGTAAACATTTACGACTGTGATATTTAATGTAATATTTACACTCAATCAAGTCAAATATCTAATAAATGTTTAACTACTAAAGAATTGGCTGTTATTTGACAATTGCAATAGAAAGTAGATTTCTATTTGCTGATGTACAATACTCATTTTTAGCATATTCTTTGGTGAGACTCATTACTTGCAGACACTCGGACACACACGGACACCCCCCCCTACGTACCGTCTTTAATAGTGTCCTTAACCAGTCCCCTCCCATAGTGCTGGTCATAGGAGTCAAAAGTGTCACTGCACACCTTATACACCTGAAATGCAACAATACATTACTTTTAATGTGTGTGTGTGTGTGTGTGTGTGTGTGTGTGTGTGTATGGTGGTCCTCTTCTACAGTGTTGATCATTACCATGTGAAGACACCTACCTGAAACAACACACAATAACACATTCATATCAGTTTTATTGACAGTGAGTGTGTGTGTGTGTGTGTGTAGCTCATGACCCAACAATGACCTTTGTTCATAAATACATTATTTCAATGTGAATGGGCCACTTTGAAAAATGGAGCCAGATCAAAATAAGCCCCTCCCAGGGAAATAACCGGATTGCTGACACAATGACACACACACACATCAGTCTTACGCTCTCACACACTCCCTCACTCGATGCTCTTTATCCGCGACTGCCACTGACATGAACAGTAGAATAAGTTTCAATTCCTAGATCGCCGACCTCACAAGCAACCAATAAGAAGGAGATTTAAGGGTCAGAGGTCACAGCACCCAGGCAACAGATATTGTATATAACAAATATTCCTGTGACATTCATCGATCCATCTAGTGGTGAAATACCAGCACTGCAGCTACACTTTTTAAATCATCCAATGGGATGCATTAACGGGTCTAAATGTTCCAAAATCAAATGCTACTCTCATTCTGGTCCAATGAATCAAACCTAAAAAGATGTTGGCTTCTTCGGACCTGCCCCATTAATTACGTCCTGCTGTGATAATGAAACAGAAAACATAGAAAGTGGAGAGTTGGCTGGTAACAAACAGTAACAATATTGCTTTATCAAGTACACTGTAAAAACGAATTTGGGCTTTTAGTTACCTCAATTCTTTTTCCTTAGTCAGTTCAACTAAAAACAACTAAAACATTGGGCCTACTTGAAATTTGAAGTTTTAATGGGGTCAACTCGACAGTCAAATCAGAACTGTCCAGGTAACTTAAATTGCTGAGTTGACTCAATTAAGTCTGAATAGTAGCCCCTGCAAAACTGCCTTGGGCAACCCGCACGCGCACACGGACATACCCTCATGCTCCACATGCATCATCAAGACAGCAAGTCATCAAGACAGAGAAAATAATTTCAGGTAAATATTTTTGGAAGTTACAATGTGCAATGCCATCCTACCCAATGTTAAAATTGTTGCCAAATCCCCATACTATTTATAAAGTTAGCTAGCTAACTACAGAATTATTTCCTCATTGATTTGTGTTTTTCTCATTTTCCTCGTTGCCCCTGACTGATTGTAGTGCTAACGTTAGCTAGCTTGTACCTTTGTATGGCGAAGCTAAGCTAGGAGTATTCCACCTGCGATCATGTAAGCGATTTTATTAACATTCTAGAAACAACTGACTGCACTACAGTGAAGAATATGAATTCTGCCCCCAGTGTCACAATATTTTATGGGATGTCAGAGTTGCTAAAGGAACCGTGGCATGCTTCCCTCAAAATTGGCTAAAATGAGGTCCCTTGAAAGGATGCTTTCTATGGATCCTATACATTTGAGACAACCTAAAACTTGAAAAGTTTCACTTCCTATCTAGAAATGCTACCAAAAATATGTTTTCTTCCATTTGGGACAGAGCCACTAAACAGCTAAACATGGATATAATATAAAACAATGTCTTTACTGCTGCATTACAAAGTTTCACTCTTTGTCAGTGCATTGATGTTTAAGTTAATCTATGTTGATATTAAGATAAAGTTCTCTCACTTATTGTCTACCCCTGGATGATATTAGTCAGTGATGGTTTATTAGTTAAAAAGATGAATTTTGTTAATTAACAGTAATTATATATTTGCTGTGGATGAGGTTTATTAACCCTAATTCTGCATTTGCTGTGGATGACATTGTGGATTGACAATTTGACTGAAATTACACAAGATATGGAGATATCAATCTGACATTGACTTAATTTCTTTACAGGGCTGGAGGTCATGAGTGGTCTGGAGCAGCCTGTCCTGTCCCCTCAGCTGACAGTTTCAGTATAGGGCTTCTTTGATGCTTTATTTGGGTAAAACCTGTGGTGTATTCACTTACAACCTTTCAACATCAGTGTGTTTCAAGGATGGCACTAATGAGGAGTTTCTTGTTCTCTTTGCAGATTGCTGCAGAGTTCATGCCCCTGGTTTCTGTTGATCTCCACCAGTCTTTCCTAGATGGACTCGACAAGTATTTTCCAACACTGCTGGAGTTCTACAGAGTGCGAGCCAGTAGCAGTACCAAGCTTCACTGTCTACTTCAGTCCCTTGATGTTCAAGTAAGGATAGTCTGATCTTAATCAAATTCTTTCTCACCACTGAACAAAGATTGAAGTTGTGACATAACTTGTAAAAGAGTGGGGCAATGTTATCTGGTGATTATCAGAAACTAACAAATATGTACTGGCTCAGTTGCATGTGCATTCTCAATCAGTGGTGCTCAAATCATGTTCTGGTTGTGGATGCTAATGTCCACCAGCGTGGCTAGAGCAGCGACAGACGAACTTTAGTTTGTTTGAGGTGTTTTTCTCCTGTGTATTTTGCTATTTACCTTTTTTGTTACTTATCCTGTCAAAAATAACCTATACAAGCATGCTCAGATTCCATCTTCAGGTCTTGATTGCTACAGTTGGGACACAGTGTGTCTTTCTTTACTGTTCTTCTGTGTTATAGACTTCCAACCAGAAGAGAAGAGCTGCAGCGTTGCTTGGACTGCCTCACTACCTGAGAGAGGATCCCACCAACTTCTTCAAAGTCTGTGAGGTGCGTTACACATACGTAACACTTTTGACAGGCACACTAAGAAATGCATATGGGATTTGCTAGCATTACATAGAACAATAACTAAGTCAGCCATTGTTTATATAGTTACAGCACTAGCTTTTATACCCTAATCAGGCAGCTTTACATCTACATTTACCTATAACTTGATGGTACATGTGATACTTTTTTTTATTTTTTAATTTACCTACAAATTCATTCAGTCATTCATTCATTCACACTCCATGTCAAGATGAGGAATGTTTTAGACCAGTGGTCTTCAACCCTGGTCCTCAGGGCCCACAGACCTGCTGGTTTTCATTCCAGCCATCTCATCAGGGGCTGATTAACATGGCTGATTCACCTGGCACACCAGGTGAATTGAATTAACTACCTGGTAGGAAGGAAAACCAGCAGGGCTGTGGGTCCCGAGGACCAGGGTTGAAGACCACTGTTTTAGACCATGGAGCAGCACCAGTCGATTTATGTTTTGTTTTTTTTGCAGTCTTGTGGTGTATTTTTTTTTTTGCACTGTCACCCAATGGATGTAATGGTCATTACACAATACAATGAGGGACAGTGATAAAAAAAAAAAAGACATATAGACTCTGTGTCTTACAACTATTTATTTTCTCATGAAAAAGGGACAAGTGTTTTAACTCGAGTCTCTGTGTTAATATAAAGATGTATCATATTGCTCTCCTTCGGGGGAGTCATGGATGAAGTTCGGAGTAGTCATTTGGTGTTAATTTGAGGATATATCATAATGCTGTCCTTGTTGTGCCCGAGTCTTTAAATGATGAAGTTTGGAATATGGTACACACACAATAATTGAATGCTTGATGATGTTTTTTAGGCTACTGATTCGGAGGAGGAAGCTGTGAAGGGAGTGGACGTTGGCTTACTGTTCGCCACTGAAGAGGCTGGAGGTGAACAAGATCTGCTCTCCAAGAACGTCGTTGACGTTGCTGTGATCCTGGAGGGAAGATTGTCCTTCATGAGCTAAGAGATCTTTTTGTAGATATATTAGAGAAATGTTGTATACTACTTGCATTTTTCCAATGTTATAGAAATGCTGCTATTCAAAACAATGCTGCTATTCCTCCAATTGAATAGCACTTTAAACTTTTACCCTTTTCAAGTGCAACTGTTAAGCTTTTAGAATTTTCTAATTATGCTTTTACTTTATCACATTTATTATATTCTTAGGAGTGTAGTTGTCTACTGTTTAGCCTACAAAATTTTGTTCGAATCTTGTAGTGTTGCAGTTATATTTCTGTTAATGTTAAGCACCTCAATTTGAAAAAAATCTTTTAAGATTTGGCATTTTTCAATATGTTGTTCAGATTTTTATAATGCCTGAACTCTGATTTGGGGGGGGGGGTTCTTGTTTATAAATGCATTACACTCAATCCTGTTAGAAAATAAGTGATTTAGTTGACTTGGCAAATAATGCTATTCAAGGTATTGATAAAACTTAAGATTGCCAGTGAGGTCAACTTTTACTGAAAAAGTACCCTGGCTGCCTTAAAATTTTATGTTGATTCAACTAAGGTGCTTGGTTGAAATAACTTATGTTTGCTTGTTTGTACAACAAAAGATAGAAATACATGTTTGTTGGTTTGACTCATAATGTAATGTCACCTCAACTAGGCATTTAGTTCCTACTGTGTACCTCTTCTTATTAATGACACCACAGTTTGTCTCCTGTCCTACAGATGACACTTGGACCTCTCTCTATGTCTTGTCTTTTTATCTTTTCCTTTCCATCTCACTTGTCTCCACCCCTCCCTATCGCTTCCCCATCGGGAACATCATTACCACTAATGAGTCTCCTCTCTCCAAACAAACAGACAGGGCCGATAAGCCTGGGCATTTTCCATGCTCGGTGCCAGGCAGATACAGATGCCTGACAAACCACCCTGTTGCAAGGTAGCCCATAGCCCCAATTTGTGGCCTTCTCTTTGTGCGACGTCTCATCAAACTATACATTTGATTTGGCGGTATAAGATTTAAAAAAAAAAAAAAGACCCTCAGATCCTCTTACATTTACATTTCATCAATTTGTAATGTTCAGTGCATCCCAGGAGTTATTTTGTGATGATGTAATTTATTTTCCACTGTCGCTCAACCTGCATCATCTACTTCTACTTGTTAGTGATTTCCTACATTTCCCAGAATACCTTGTGACAACACCCAGAGAAGGGGTTTCTCAGTGCTGTATACGTGGAGGGAGGGAGAGAGCAATAGCTCGAGAAAACATTTGTTTAAACTACAAAAAAGCCATTGAAGAGTAAGTTGTATTTCACATGCTACCGATGACGGATAAATGAAGATGCAAACTGTGGCTGCATTGCATTCTGGTCTATTGAGGCGACTGTCCATGGATAAATTGGTATCTCTCTGGATTTCTCCCTGTATGATTGTTGAACGTCGGTCTAGAAAGAAGCCCTTTGATTCGGAGGAACTGACAACAAAAACGTTTATCGTTGTTGTTTTAGATCAATGAAAATCTATCTATCAAACCCGATTGTAGAAGAGCTAGCAATTCATAAAGGGGCCCCAGATAAACATGGAAGGAAATAACTATTACAGTTAATGGTGCATCGACAGTTGCATTACAGTTAATGTGCAAACCGCACATTTGGTGGAGTTAAAAAGATTTGATTTGATATGAAATTGGATGCAGAGTAGGATTGCAGCCACAGGACAAGATCCAAACATAAGAAATGGACACACAACCAGCTGCTGGATTGATTTTGAGGAGCTGAGAATGATGGTAAGAACCAATACAAATTATGATACATTATTAAAGCGGAATTTAGGCTTGCCTATTTGTTTTCCCTTTTCAAATTTCCCTGTTTCCCTCATGCTTTTAGGAGTATTATTGATGTAATGTATTGATTAAAAGTAATGGATGAATGAAGACAATTTATGAAGATAGAGATATGACAGAGACATTGATATTGATAGATCCACAGGTATAGGTTTATGATGGGTTTACAAAGGGATGGGGACATGCATAAAAATGCCATCCATGCCATAACTGTCAATTACACAGAGGTAAGACAAACACTGTTAGGCCACTGTTAGAGTGCGAGTCACCTCTAATCACTCCACAGTCAAGAAGTCTGGTGCATTTTGTTGATTTCTAATCAAATTAACTGATGACCCCCTGAGGCAAAAAGCGGTACTGCAGACAGTCACGCTGGGCTCATTCAAATGATTGTGTGTGGTAAGCAGCCATGTACAGGGTGATTGAAATCCCCTGACATCTGTTGTAAGGGCTCTGTAGCTTTGACTGTACTGTACCCCTTCCTCCTGGTTGCCTGTGATGTTGATGGTCTAGGAATTGAGGCTTATTCTACTGTAGCACTTAGAGCATCAGCTAAACGCTTTAAATTGTGGAATGTCAACTGGGTATGGGTGAATTTCCTGGAAACATTTGCATTTTCTGTGATACAGCTCCTCGGCGTAGCAATTAACTAAGAATGTGTGCTAAGAAAAACTAAGAATGCTATTCTTGGGGGAATATATCAACAACCTTGCCTTTTCAGTCAATTTCAGATTATTTTGCATACCCGACCGCTTTCATGACAGCTAACAAAGAGGGCCAATAACTTAAAGGCAGATCACTCAGTTTTATTAAAAGCTTGAATTCCACTGGAACAAGCTATTTCACTCCAATGGCAGAAGAATGTTTGAAGAAAAAAATAAGAGAGAAGATTTTTAAAACGCAACGCAAGATTAAGTTATTTGCTAAGATGAGCATTTGCGCAGCGTACTGATTCGGAAGTAGTGAGACCATTTATTTATTATCCCATCCCCGCTTGCTGCCCCTGGGAGACAGGGCAGGAAGCCCCTTAAGAGAGCAGACAGTGTTAATGACGATGATGATGATGTTGTATAGGAAACTGATGGAAGAGATAGCAACTCTCTTTAATGTGTCATTATTTCTACCTCTTCCTTTCTCACAGATAAGAAGCTTTCTCTTTCCTGTCCTGTCTCTGTGTCGTTCTCTATCTGTCTGCAGCAGGTATGCACTTAACTTCTGGAGGGATTCTGAACTGCTAGACTCATCTAGAAAAGGCAGAGCACATTCTTGGTTGGTCAGTTGGCTAGTTGATCTGCATACTGGGTAGCAAGATTGTCTTTGTAGCCACACCTTAAGGCAGGGATGTCAAACCATGTGCC